>CM076569.1:420176822-420411416 GCA_034641835.2 Pinus albicaulis | reverse complement strand
AAATTATCCTATATATAAAAATAAAAATAATAATAATAATAAAATAAAATAAAATAAAGAATAATAATAATAAATAAATAAATAAAAATTAAAAAAAATATATATCACATTTTGATTTAATATAATATTTCTCTATAATAATTATGGTAGGTAAGGTGGGACCTTACATATGGTATCGGAGCGAGTTACAACACTAGGCCTAATGGGCCAACATGCTTATTTGTAGTTTGATGATGTATGAATGTTGATTTTGCATGCGAGTTGAGTTCTTGTATATCTTGACTTGGAAGCATAGTGGTTGCATAGAGGATATTATTATCATTATGTCATTTAGTGACTCATGAAATAAAATAAAATAAAAATCCCTTATATTCCTTTATATTTCTTAAGACACATTATTAACAATATGTTAAAAAGCTTAAAGACATGTTGGGAAAGGACTTGCTTGAGAAAGTTGGGGTTAAACCCAAGTATGTGAATGACTTGATTTTCAATCAATGAGTGAGATAGGTGGAGTGAATGCATGGTTTCATATATTTTTAGTGCATCATTTTCAATGTGATATGGGCTTAGTAGCCATCTTTACTAGCTGAAATTGTATCTACCAAGAAGAATATTGGCTTAATCTAGACTATAGTGTGATAACCTTGGTGTGTATGCTTTGTGAATGAGTAACAAGTGTAAGGCTGAGATTCCATTATGATGATTGATTTCATCACGATAATTTTGAAAGATGAATTTAATAATGTATGTGAATGTAAATTCAAGAGTAATGTATGTGTATTAATTAGATGTGTTAAAATATGATTTGGGAATACATTCTTAATGAGTAAGAATGAAATTTCTCTAATTTCTTTGACATTATTTTGTGTATTTTGGGTTGACATTAGGCATCAAATAACTTTAAATTACTCAAATACTAGGTTGAGGTATGACCTTCATAATAAACAAGAGGCTTAAATGATTGGTGCATGATGGGTTGTGGAAGCCATTTTAAGGAACACTTGAATGTTATGTTTTCCTTAAGCTAATGTATGGGTGTGGAATCCATACTAGCATATATCTATGAGAAAATGTATGGGTGTGGAATCCATACTAGTATATATCTATGAGATAAGTAATGAGGTAAGGTATGGGTGTGGAATCCAAAGTAAAATATATCTATGAGCTAAGTAATTCTTCTAGTTAGAATATTTTGATGGAATCTGATATTCATAATTAAGGAATGATTATGTGTAATTAAAGTTAAATGGATAGAGATTTGTAACAAAAATTTGCTTGAGCTTTAAATCCATTATTTTATTTTTATTACAGATGAAGATACTAAGATTGGTATACTAAACAAAATTAGGTGGTTTAGAATGTTTGGAATAATTGACTTTGATATATGGAAGTGTGAACTAGATATCTATCCTCTAGTATTGTAATCCTTTTGTATGTATTGAATTTAGGTAGAACTAAAATGACTTTCAAATTCTTGAAATGTAGAAAAAGATTATTGTGATAAGTTGATGAAATAACTTTTCTATTGGCTTAAGACAAATTAGGTCTAGGAAAGCCATAATAGTCTCTTTAATGATTTTATCAGTTGAATATTGGTTGCATTCTATTTAACCAAATTAATTAGAGAAATTATGAGGATTGAACTCATGTATTTCTCTAAACTATTGTTAGTTAGGCGATCACGTCAAAATTCAAATTATTTATAAATTGTGAAGAGAATAACATGTTTAGAAGGTAAATATTTTATGTGGTGAGAACTTGTTTTATTTGAAATTAATGAAAAAAAAAAACGCATGTGATTAATTAAAATCTTAGTTGAGTTCTTGTTTTACAAGAATATGTGCTTGTGATATTTTTTTAGGGAGAAATTGAAGGAGAGTGAGATCACATTGTGATTGATTCGAATTATTGCATGATGATTGTATTATATGTGGAATGGGGGAGATTGTTTGATTTAGGAATTTTGTGTTGGGATGTATAGTTGTATGAGTATTTATTAGTCCTGCAGAATGTTGTAATAATTTGAGAGGGTGGTAAATCTCCTTAAAGAAAAAGGGTTTAACTTTAGGCTATAAATTCCCTTGTGATAGTCTAAATCTTATTTAAATTTGACAAGATTCATCACATTTTGAGAAATTTATGGTTTTCATAGTTTTTTGTTGCGTACATATTAATCGTAAGGGATAAGACATGAAAGAAAATGAATTGATTAATTACTTAATAGAAATCATGAGCGATTTCACAGTTGGAAAACAAATTGACTTAGAGTTATCGAGGTAGATTCAGTAATATAGATACCATATTTTCATAATTGTGAGATTTGTTCTTAATTAAAAGTCATTTTCAAAAAGATATCATTAATCTGCTTTCAGATGAAGATCTTCTAATAGATTCATTTCATAATTGATTCTCAAGTTAGAGAAGTGAATAATAATGAAGATTATGCAAACTAAATGTATGATCTATAATACATAAGTGGGTCAATGAGGAATGTATTTAACCTTAGGTTTTTAGTTTTAAAAAATAAAAATAAAAAATTTGGTGCCTTGAACCTCATATTGTATTTTTGCCTAAAGAGTAAATGTTTGGTAAAAATTAAAGATAAATCCTAGATATTTATATTGCAAGGATGTCTTATGGAATGAAAAGAGGAAAATTGGATTGAGAATACATAAATCAAGTGGCATATAAGAGTGAGTTTTATATATAACATCATGTTTTGTTGTGTAATTTCACTAACAATTGTATGTGGATGATTTTATGCTTATTGTATGCAAGTTTGATTGTGATATGGGATGGACCATCATTGTTGTGTATACAACCAATGTGATCTATTTATATCTTCGAAATCTCAACACACTACAGAACCAAGGAGATGACACATGTAGGATTCATATAGACTATGAGAAAGAAAAACATGTAGAATATCAAATTATTATAGATAAATTAAGTAGATATCATATCAATTACATACAATAGTGTTTTTATATGGTTCTATAAATAGTATGGCTGGTTTTGATATAGAAATCTTTGGTATTTTATATCAAAACATTTATAATATGGCATCGATATATTTTCTACTTGGTTAAGAATGGTCTGTTTAGTTTTCATGGAGTTGCTTCCAATTTAGAAAACATTAAACTATGGATTGGCATGAAAAAAAAATATATATATCAAATACATATACATAAGGTTAACAACTTATTGATAGGAGAATCTAAAAGAACTAAGTATCTTATGACCGTAGGAAAAACTTCGGGCCAAGTTTAGCCCAAGAGGGGGAGTATGTAGTGTCCCTTATTAGTGATATAGCTTTGATGACACTTAGAGATGGTGATTTTGATATAATATTATGTATGAAAGACTTATGTACATGCTTATATGCTATGACCTAGTTTGGGTCACTTGGTTGTTGTGTGCTTATGATAATATCTATGGTTGCGTGCACAAGGATTGATTTTGGTTAAAAGAATATTAGCGATGTTTTCTCATTTGGTATCCTATTTTGGACATAGGTGTACAATGTGAATGGTGATTTAGAATTGAGACACAGATCCATGGACAATCATAGTTATGTGGAACATATGGTTAATTATGATTTATGGATGATACATGATTTGTATGATTATATGTGCATAATCTCGTACTAAGCATGATGTGGCAGGGGACTTGGTCATTGCCAACAGGGATGCTCAAGTTATGAATGACTGCAGAAGTCATTTCTCCAAAACCAAAATCACTGTGGAAGTCATGCACAATATTTGGTAAAATTTGAATAAGTTAATTATGAAATTCATTTGATTTACTTGATCAATGAGATTGTGATGTGTGCAGGTCTTGGAAGAAGACCTTACCAATGAACCATCAGATGGGTAAAATCTCACAATCAGTACCTTAATGTGAAACGTGGAGTTTCAAAGCAGAATAGATGAGAAGCCATGGAAATTAGGGCGCGGAGTCCTAAATCCATGAAATATAAAGACGTGGAGTCTTGGATATATGATAAAAGGATTAGGACGCGGAGTCTTAAATCCATGAAATATAAAGACGTGGAGTCTTGAATATATAAGGAAATGTTTGGGGCGCGGAGTCCTGAATATTTAAAAAGATCAAGGTGTGGAATCTTGGATCTTTAGAGTAGATCAGGGCGCGGAGTCCTGAATCTACTAAGGCATGAAGATGCATAAAATAGGGGTGTGGAATCCCTATTATCCGGAAGAAAAATACCACTCATGGGCAACTCGTAGATGAATTTCCTTAATAATCTAATTCCTAACAATTTTGGAGTGACTTTCTAAAAATAGAAAGTAATGTCTACCATTTCAAGTATGACTTTCCAAAAAAAGTAAATCACCTCCAATCAATGGGTAAACAAGTATACTTCAAGGAAAATAACTTAAATTATGATTAATCAATGCTAATAGTTCAATCTCGACTTAATCCTCAATATTATTAATATTATTAATATTATTATTATCTTTTATGAGACTATGATATTATTATTAAAAGGAAATTATATCTCCTCAATCACTTCACACCTCTCTCCTTCATGACTCTCATGGCTCCATGTAACTCTCTCTATTTTAAATATTACATTACACTCTCTTTTGTGCACTCATCAAGGAATGGCATATTCCTCTTACACTCATTAAATATATGTCATAAAATATTCTTACACTCATTAAATATGTGTCATAAAATATTCCTCTTACACTCACTTTAATGCATATGTTACACTCTCCTTAAATAAGGCATGCATACCTCTCCTTAATGGCATAAGTTACACACCTCTAAAAGGAATACAATGCATGCATATTACTCCTCCTTTATGACAAGAATTTGTTGCTCATCCTATATATGAGTCTCATGTATTCTCATTTGGGGAGAGGAGGTAATGCCAAGAGTGGAAGAGACTTGAGGAATATTGTGAGAGGGAATGATTTGGAGAGTATCCAATTACTTCCAAAACAAAAATCTGAATTTCTTACTAATCTACTAAGTATCTATTGAGGTTGAACATGAGTGGTATTTAGAGGAAGTGAAAACTATCTTCCTTAGTTTTCCTTGCATCTCTCTCTCTCTACTGTTGTATTTTGGTACTGTTTGTGAGCTTTTACAGCACGGGGGTTCCAGGGGGAGGATTTCTCCCTGGATATGGTTGGGTGGAAAACCGGATGGTTCAAATGAGTTGGTTAAGGGATAGAAGGTGGATCATATTCTCAACGATTGGAGCTGAATATCTCTTCAGGTATAATTTCCATTGTCCTAAAATTATAGTATAGATTTAGCATAAAATAAAAGGTAGACCTTTAATTTGTTGTAAGCATCTAATTTTGGTTTAGGCTTATTTTATCTAAAATATTATTGATTAGTTAAAAATGAAGACTAGATCAATCTATATGTATGGATGTTTCGATCTCAATATTGGATTTATTATTGGTATAGTTTATGGTACTAATCTTGGTATTGTAGCATTTGAGAAAGGAAAGCCAAATATTGTTGAAGGTAATTTCAATAAATAAATTCCAAAAGACTTGGGTAAGTATTTCACGATTTATGGTTCTGTTTTAAGTAATTAATAGATGCATTTTTTATAAATGGTTTTAGGATAGTTTGCAAAGTGTTTGAAAAAATCTGTGAATGAGTAATGTTATAAATTTATTTATGCACAAATAAGTGCTAACTTGCAGAAGTAAGAAAATGGACATGTACCCAAAATATGCTTGGAGGAATTACAGAATCAACCCTTAAAAGAAAATGCAAAAATAATGGCAACTAAAGTATAGTTTGGAAGATTAAATGCTTGAGGTAAGTTGGAGATAAATTTTAGTTATGGCTTATGTTTCATATTCTTCAATGTTTTTTTATTCAAGTTGTTGTAATAGTACTATCAGAATTTTGATAGAAAGCCTTAATGGCTGTAGCATTCAGGGCTTCCATGTGTTTGTTAAATTGTAGCAATTGGTGCAAAAAGCTTGTCACTCATGTCAAATGAATTAGCTCGTGGGTGGTAAAATGTTTCAAGAACTCATATGGTGGATTTAGAAATGTGTGATTTCAATGAGCATATATTAGTAGCATGACTCTGGGTTGTTTTTCCTCATGTAGAGGTGTAGCTGTAATTTTTCATTCCATATGTTTGACAAAAGTCATAAATGAAACATTTAGGCTATAAATTTTGTTGTTTTAAAGAATCGCATTTCTGGGCGTCCCTGTTGCGATTCATCTCCACTTCAGGGGGTATCCATACCAATAGACCATTTCACCCCAACTTTGATTTCAAAAATCAAGGTTTCAGACATCGATTCCCAAATCTTCTCTGTTTTGCAGATTTGTTGTTGCATGTAGAACCGCCTGTTGTTTTGTTTTGTTGTTTGGTTATTTTTATATTGGAACTCCCTGATAATTTATAGTGATGGATCTGATATAGGCTAACTACTTGGAAATGGTTTTTAAAGTATAAATGATTAATAATTTGAAAATTTAAATAACCTTACGGCAACTTGTTTTATGACTGCCAACTATTTGTCAAAATTCCTCAATGGCTGTACCTTACAATATTGTGAGCTATGTTTGAAATTTCTAAATATTTGTATTCATTGGTATAGATTCAACAATGAATATGGCTGATAGTCTACTAATATCTTAAGTTCAATTATTGACACTACTTACAAAAAAAAAAAAATGAAGTCATGTAACTTTGGATTCATGTTAGCTAATTGTTGTGAAAACACCTTAAAGAGATAATGGTTGTAAGTGTTTGACAAAATGCCTCAATGAATTTTAATTGCATGCTTGCAAAGTGTTTGTCATAAGGGCTCAATGAGTGTAGGGTGCATGTCTGCAAAGTGTTTTTCAAAAGTCCTGAATGGCTATAGCTTTTGTGCATATAAATTGTTAGTGTAAAATTATTAGTTACTGTTGTTTTCATGTCACTATAAATTATAAATAAACTATTTAATGGGTGCAACTTCCTATGTTTGCAAGTTTTTGGTATAAATGTGAAAATAAATTTAATAATTTGCTGAAGTGTGAATAAGACAGTTGTTTCTTGTATTATCTAAAGCTTAAAAAAAGGGGGGGGCCTTGTTGTTGGAAACAATTTTACAGTGACTAATTCTTTAGGATTTTGTGGGAATGAGTATTAGTGATTATGTGACATCTACTTCTCTATCTTACTGATGGTATGTAAGGTGGGACCTTACATATGGTATCAGAGGCGGAGGTTACAACGTTAGGGCCTAATGGGCCAACATGCTTACTTGTAGGTTGATGATGTATGAATGTTGATTTTGCATGCATGTTGAGTTGTTGTATATCTTGACTTGGAAGGATATTGGTTGCATAGAGGATATTATTATCATTATGTCATTTAGTGACTCATGAAATAAAATTTAAAAAAAAAATCCCTTATATTCCTTTATATTTTTGTTAAGACACATTATTAACAATATGTTAAAATGCTTAAAGACATGTTGGGAAAGGACGTGCTTGAGAAAGTTGGGGTTAAACCCAAGTATGTGAATGACTTTATTTTCAATCAATGAGTGAGATAGGTGGAGTGAATGCATGGTTTCATATATTTTTAGTGCATCATTTTCAATGTGATATGGGCTTAGTAGCCATCTTTACTTGCTGAAATCGTATCTACCAAGAAGAATATTGGCTTAATCTGGACTATAGTGTGATGACCTTGGTGTGTATGCTTTGGGAATGAGTAACAAGTGTAAGGTTGAGATTCCATTAACGTGATGATTGAGTTCATCATGATAATTTTGAATCTTTTCGTACCTACACTAAAGGAAACTTAACTAAAAGCTACCTTGAAAGATGTCACTTTTAACTATGAATGTAAATTCAAGAGTAATGTATGTGTATTAATTAGATGTGTTAAAATATGATTTGGGAATACATTCTTAATGAGTAAGAATGGAATTTATATGATTTATTTGACATGATTTTTTGTATTTTGGGTTTAAATTAGGCATCAAATAACTTTAAATTACTCAAATACTAGGTTGAGGTATGACCTTCCTAATAAACAAGAGGCTTAAATTATTGGTGCATGATGGGTCATAGAAGCCATTTTAAGGAACACTTGAATGTTATGTTTTCCTTAAGCTAATATATGGGTGTGGAATCCATACTAGCATATATCTATGAGAAAATGTATGGGTGTGGAATCCATACTAGCATATATCTATGAGAAAATGTATGGGTTTGGAATCCATACTAACAAATATCTATGATCTATTGTATGGGTGTGGAAACTATACTAGCATATATCTATGAGATAAGTAATGAGGTAAGGTATGGGTGTGGAATCCAAAGTAAAATATATCTATGAGCTAAGTAATTCTTCTAGTTAGAATATTTTGATGGAATCTGATATTCATGATTAAGGAATGATTATGTGTAATTAAAGTTAAATGGATAGAGATTTGTAACACAAATTTTCTTGAGCTTTAAATCCATTATTTTTATTATTACAGATGAATATACTAAGATTGGTATACTAAACACCATTAGGTGGTTTAGAATGTTTGGAATAATTGACTTGATATATGGAAGTGTGAACTAGATATCTATCCTCTAGTATTGTAATCCTTTTGTATATATTGAATTTAGGTAGAACTAAAATGTCTTTCAAATTCTTGAAATGTAGAAAAGGATTATTGTGATAAGTTCATGAAATAACTTTTCTATTGGCTTAAGACAAATTAGGTCTAGGAAAGCCATAATAGTCTCTTTAATGATTTTATCAGTTGAATATTGGTTGCATTCTATTTAACCAAATTAATTAGAGAAATTATGAGGATTGAGCTCATGTATTTCTCTAAACTATTGTTAGTTAAGCGATCGCATCAAAATTCAAATTATTTGTAGATTGTGAAGAGAATAACATGTTTAGAAGGTAAATATTTTATGTGGTGAGAAGTTGTTTTATTTGAAATTAATGAAAAAAAAAAAACGCATGTGATTAATTAAAAGCTTAGTTGAGTTCTTGTTTTACAAGAATATGTGCTTGTGATATTTTTTTAGGGAGAAATTGAAGGAGAGTGAGATCACATTTTCATTGATTCGAATTATTTCATGATGATTGTATTATATGTGGAATGGGGTAGATTTTTTGATTTAGGAATTTTGTGTTGGGATGTATAGTTGTATGAGTATTTATTAGTCCTACAGAATGTTGTAATAATTTGAGAGGGTGGTAATTCTCCTTAAAGAGAAAGGGTTTAACTTTAGGCTAGAAATTCCCTTGTGATAGTCTAAATCTTATTTAAATTTGACAAGATTCATCACATTTTGAGAAATTTATGGTTTTCATAGTTTGTTGTTGCGTACATATTAATAGTAAGGGATAAGACATGAAAGCAAATGAATTGATTAATTACTGAATAGAAATCATGAGCGATTTCATAGTTGGAAAACAAATTGACTTAGAGTTATCAAGGTAGATTCAGTAATATAGATACCATATTTGCATAATTGTGAGATTTGTTCTTGATTAAAAGTCATTTTCAAAAGGATATCATTAATCTGCTTTTAGATGAAGATCTTCTAATAGATTCATTTCATAATTGATTCTCAAGTTAGAGAAGTGAAAAATAATGAAGATTATGCAAACTAAATGTATGATCTATAATACATAAGTGGGTCAATGAGGAATGTATTTAACCTTAGGTTTTTAGTTTAAAAAAAAAAAAAAAAATTGGTGCCTTGAACCTCAAGTTGTACTTTTGCCTAAAGAGTAAACGTTTGGTAAAAACTAAAGATAAATCCTAGATATTTCAATTGCAAGGATGTCTTACAGAATGAAAAGAGGAAAATTGGATTGAAAAGACATAAAGCAAGTAGGATGTAAGAGTGTGTTTTATATATAACGTCATGTTTTGTTGGGTAAGAGTGGGTTTTATATATAACATCATGTTTTGTTGCATAATTTCACTCACAATTGTATGTGGATTATTTTATGCCAATTTGACTATGATATGGTATGGACCATCATTGTTGTGTGTACAACCAATGTGTGTTCTATTTATAGCTTGGAAAGCTCAACATCCTACAGAACCAAGAAGATGACACATGTGGGATTCATATAGACTATGAGAAAGAAGAACATGTAGAATACCAAATTATTATAGATAAATTAAGTATATATCATATCAATTACATACAATAGTATTTTTATATGGTACTATAAATTGTATGGCTAGTTTTGATATAGAAATATTTGGTATTCTATATCAACACATGTCTAATATGGCGTGGATATATTTTCTACTTGATTAAGAATGGTATGTTTAGTTTTCATGGAGTTGCTTCCAAACTATGGATTGGCATGAAGAAAAAAAATATATATCAAATACATAAGGTTAACAACTTATTGATAGGAGAATCTAAAAGAACTAAGTATCTTATGACCGTAGGAAAAACTTCGGGCCAAGTTTAGCCCAAGAGGGGGAGTATGTAGTGTCCCTTATTAGTGAGATAGCTTTGATGACACTTAGAGATGGTGATTTTGATATAATATTATGTATGAAAGACTTATGTAGATGCTTATATGCTATGACCTGGTTTGGGTCACTTGGTTGTTGTGTGCTTATGATAATATCTATGGTTGCGTGCACAAGGATTGATTTTGGTTAAGAGAATATTAGCGATGTTTTCTCATTTGGTATCCTATTTTGGACATAGGTGTACAATGTGTGGAGCTATAAAAAGGGTCTCTTTCACCTCTAATTACCTCACATTAATATGTCAATCCGGGAGCGTTTTGTTATTACAAAGAGTGACTCAATCCGAGGCTATCATTTGTCAGAGTAATGCTAGTAGTACAGTGCCTAATAAATACAAGAGTAAACGGATGCTTGTCTGTAACTAAATTACTTCAAAAAATAAATCACACACTCAGAAAACTGAACAGCTTATCAGTCAAGGGTTCGGCAGTGATAACTCATCCCTTCAGAAACTGATGGAAAGGAAACCAGAGCATAGACCATGAGCCTGGGAGCTAGACAGGGACTGCCAATACTCACTACAGCCTTAGATCATCTCTCACACCAAATGCAAGTAAATGGAATAGCAAGTAAAGGATTGAACAGCAATTCTGAAATGGAACAGCAAACCTATAATGGAACAGCAATGGAAATAACTAAGTCCCGCGGGTTGTAACCAAACTTAATCCAGTAATTCAAATGCACTCTTTGCAATCAAATAACATTCTTTCACTCTAAAGGTAATTCACACAAATCGCACTAATGGAACAGCAATAACGATTAATGAATTATGGAACAATACTGATAAATCGGAAACGCACACAATACATTGGAATAACAATCTGCATCAACGGAAATATGATTGTGCTTTCAAATAGAACGTTATTGTTACTGAATCCAATGATTATAAAGACACTGCCTCAACAAATGTATGACACACATATTCAATATAACAGCTCTGTAACAAAAACAGTAAGAACATGCAATTAACTCCGAAAAGGATTAATAACTTGGTGCAGGGTCAACACACGATTCTTGTCTGTAAAAACCTCAATGATTCAATCTTTAACAGAGCATGTAATATGAACTTTATAAAGCATATCAAATTACCAAATAATACTGATAAACAAACCACACAGAAATCAAGTCGTAATGGTACAGAAGCAAGTGTCCTCCGGGGCCGGGCCCTTAGCCTCCAAGGATACACCGCTTGAAGTTAATCCAGACGCAGAGATGAAATAATCACCAAGCTTTTATTAATGCATCGGTCAAAAATACATTGAACCAGTTCTCAACGAAACTTAATAATCAAAGCTGATGTCTTACAGAAAATTACATAAAAGCGTATTCTATCTCTCTCTTCCTCAAGCTAACAGTGCTGTCCCTTTATATAAAGGTGACGGCGGAGATGTCTAAGTGACAAGATAAATAAAGCAGCGATCCCTCAGGATCGAAGATCCTGAGGGATTCGCCAAACTGTTAACTCTTCATCCTGTCTTTTCTTTTGCGCCGAGCTGGTGTCTTCACCTCCTTTTCCGGGCCGATTTGCTTCGATCTGTTTATCCTTGTTTGCATTCGGTTCTCGTCCAGAGGAACAGCAGTTATCTCGACTTTATCCTTTCCTTTGGAGTGGCAATTCCTTGTTTTCTCCTTTTCCTGTACAGAAAATAACCATTATCAGTGGCTAAGTCTTGCATGTCAATTCTCACATGTTTTGTTATAGTTCCTTATTATTTTCCAAATTCGTGATACAAAAAGGTTCATAAATTCTATTAAAAAGCCACTGAAATAATCATCAAAAGCATACCTTTTTAGTACTCCACACACCCCCCTGCTTACCTTGTTTCATGTCCTCATGAAAACATTGTAGTTGACATGCAAGGCGGTGAGAGAATATGCTGGAGAAGGAGTCTCATGCGGAGGCCTACAGCCATGATGAGTGATTAGATAGTCAAAGAACTGACCTGTTTGCCCCTCAGGCATTTCATACAGGGCCTGGTATCCGGGTGCAGGGTGCCAAATAATTGGAGTGCGAAATCTATATCCTAACCAGGATGACCCTGCTTTCAGAATGCTCTCACCATAGAGGTTCAAACGGTCGGCAGCTAACTCAAAGTTTTCATACTTAAATGGTTCCCTGAGCTGGATGTTTGGATCAGAGATTCGGTATCGAAATTTGGCTGCATTAATGGCCAAGTCTTGGATGGAAAGAAAATACTCTAACCCTTCCCGAATAAGTGCCTCATGCATGGGTCCTAAAGTTTCACGGACACCCGGAGTCTTTATGAGGTTTCTATGAGCTTTCCACACCTGTACTAGGTTCCTAGGCTCAGCCCTTACCCGTAAATCTAGACCATTTTCCTGACTCTGGAAAGTACCATAGGCTTTAAGCCACTTAATCTAATTAACCCCGAATGAAATGAATGCTTGAAATTGGATGTCGCCAACGAAAAGGCCAGGGTTTAACTCAGTCTCCTGATTTAACACAAGGTCGTGCAAATAAAGTTCACACAACAATCTCTGGACTTTCACTCCATAATGTTTACAGCAGTCTATAAAGTCATTGACAGTGTTGATTTGTATAGGGGTGCCTGCTTTAACAGCTTTTATTTGTAATTGTAAATACCGTTCTAATAAAAACAGAGCATAGTTTTTAGCAGGGGCCCTACATGCTAAAACATCATTGTATAAAGAACACAAGTCATTCATCTGTTTGATAACAGTATCTAGTCTACGGGTTACCTGTGCAACTTCCTCTTGTTCCTTTTTCCACCCTTCAAAGGCCTGGCTTTTGGATTGACTGACGTCCCTTAATTGCTGCTGTAACTCTTCATATTTTTCTCGGGGAACCGTTTGCTCTCTAAGTTGTTCGGCCTCTTGCTGGGCTTGCTTCATCATCTTATGCAAGGTTTTTGTCTTCGGATCTTTTTTCCATAGGTCAGTGGAGGCCGGGAGTTTTACCTGAACTTTCTTATTATGCTGTTTAGAGTTCAGAACCCTTATTACCCCTGAGGGCGGTGCCTCTGTTTGAATTTTCTTGTCACTGATCCTTATATCATCCTTTTCTGTTTTAACGCGAACATCCGTCTGTTCCCGTTCCTCAGCATCATTTGGAACGGCAGCTGGATTCTCAGTAGGGTTTTGAACGGCAGGCCGCTTGTTGGCCTTCTTTTTCCTCCCTCCGGTCTTTCTTACCTTCTGGTTCTTTTTCAGAATCCTAATTTGTTGTCTGAGCTGGGTTATCGTATTCAACAATTTACTCCGTTCCATCCGCAACTTCTTAATTTCGAGCGTTTCATTCGAAGGAACAACAGTCTGTCTGCTGCGGACTGGATCATGACCAGTTGCTAAATCTTCCTCTTGGGGTTCTTCCTCACTATTCTGCTCTGGCTGTTCTGGGGTAGGAACCTCGACTGGTTCTGTCTCTTCCTGAGCAACTGTTGTTTCTGCTCCTACTCCCTCTAGAATTTCTTCTTGTGACCTGGGAACAGATTGTTCCCGTTCAGTATTTTCCTCCTCTTCATCATGAACAGGCATGTTTTCTTCTTGGGGTTTGTCGTGGGGGTCCTCTGGATTAGAAGGTTGGCCATACTTACTCATATTGGCTAGGACTGCGGCCAAGTCATCATCTCCCAGTAGGTCTTGTAATGGGCTATCTTCTCGCTGTCCCACTTCTTCCTCCTGTTCAGGTTCTGCTTCTATTTCTATTCCCGAAGGCTCGGCTGCTTCTTCTTCGGGTTGCTCGTCTTCAATTATCACTGGTTGGCTGGTGCTTCCCTGGAGCTTTTCCAGCCTTCCTCGTATCCGAGCCAACCGGGCTGATTTTCTGGGCTTATCTATGCTTCCTCTCATCTGAGCTAACCGAGCTGATTTTCTGGGTTCCTCCGGTTGCTCGGGTGGATCGATGGCATGCTTGCGCTTTGCCGATTCTTGATGTATCTCTGGTTGTTCTGATGTACTAGCAACATGTTCTCTGCGTTTTGCCGGACGCTCTGGTGTGCTTATAGAATGTCTACGTTTTGGGGATGGCTCTGTCAATCCCCCCTCAATCATTGCAATCAGCTCTTCCCAGCTGCTCTGCTGCTGGGTGAGACCATAACTAACAACTAGTCGTATCAACCCATGGTGACTAACGACTGACTCTACGTGCTGTGCCTTTTCTATACTTTGTGCAGCATCATGCAGTAATGAGTTCAGGAGTGCAGGTAAATTTACAGAGCATTTCTGCTTTAAAACAGCTAAAAGTTTAAGATGTCGTGGTCTTACCACATCTTTCCTTCCTTCGCAGGTGATGTAGCTCTGCACTGTTCTTGCTAGCTCCGTCCAGGGTTCTCCTAGGGTTGCTGGCAGAACTCCCTTCCCCTTAATTGTCAAATTCTGGCCTTCGTCTTGGAAAATTTCCATGACCTTCTGTAATCGTTCCTTTTTTAATGTCCATACCGGTCCGGTGGCTGGTAGTCCTGAAACTTCTGCAATTATGGCATCGGTGACCGCTATCCGCTTCCCCCTTACTATGGAGTAATCATCCTGTAGGTTCTGCAAAAATTCCATCGCTACTGTTTCATTAGACTCCTGTAGGTGATTGAAATAATTCAACCATCCTGCTTTTTCCAGGATTTCCCGGGCAGCAGCGGAGATCGTCAACTGTTGAGGCTCGCTTCGAATTGCCCTTCCTCCCATGGTTTCACTGCGAATTCTAAATGGAACAGAAAAAACGTTTTCTGTTTGAAACAGAGAGAGGATGATAATCGCAAGGTTTCGAGAAAGAAAACACAGAGTATGCAACAGTGAAACAGAAAGCAACTTGTATGAAAATAGAAATGCCATGTCGTTAAAATATGCCAAACCGTCGTATACTAGTTTTCCCAAATGGTGAGTGGACACGTAATACAGGGAATGATGAGGTTAACCTCCCCCCCCCCGGCAGTGTGATAGGCTGTCCCAGCCGGCAAATAAAGGAGCGGCACCCGGTCTGCAATCAAGTCAGAAAGGAACAGCATATGGAATTATGCTATGTTGAAAAGGACAACAAATTACCGAAATCGAGGCGGAAAATTGATCGCGTATTATATAATAGTCTGCTGTGTTATGATATGAGGCTGATGGATAAGACATGTATCGTACTTGCCAAATCTCAAGTGGTCATGGTCACTTTCGTTGCCATGATTGGTAATGATAAATATTCATGCGATGTATAAATCGGGAAGTAACATATGATTAGTTCCTAGGATATAAGAAACAAAAGAGTATTAGTATCTTACCCATTGGTGTAAGCAAGGTGACTTCAATACCATTAACAGTTCTCTGCTGCCAACATGTGTCCATAACCTTGGCAGAGTTGTTTTTTCACCCTCGGAACCATGATCCTTTGTGTATACTTAGGAATGTTGTTATGTCAAAATGTAGACCATTATGCTGGCTTGGTGACCAGTTAACCATAATGCCATTCACGAGGAAGGAGCGAAACGTGGACATGCCGGCTCGTGATGAGACCTCCTGTTCCAAGGTTCGTTTAGTTGATATACCTTTTGGACCATATCCCTAGTATGGTGGCCATAATTGGAATGCCACTTCACTTCCATCCTCATGATCATGGTAGGCTGGCTCTTGATGAGACCCCCTATCCTGCATTTGACACTTCACATATCATGTTCACATATTCTTTCTTTTTTATAAAATGTTTTTCCTTATTTATACACAAAGGGTGGTTCAACACTCCTTAAGAGTAGGAATGGTGGAAGAAGTCTTATTATCTCAATAGGAAGATATAAGTTCTTTGCTCTTATTCCCAAGTACTAATCAAAAAAAAGGTTAAGGGAATCAGCATGATAAAGATAACCAATCAGGGCAAAATTAGTAAAACCATGTCAACAAAAGGTAAGAAATAAGTATGTCCTTCCATTTGTCCTCTTACTAATGCAAAGCCTTATAGATATAGCGATTTATGGTTTGCAGATTTCGGTATGTTGTGATTTTATGTTTCATTGCACAAATACATAGCTGTATCTTTAAAGACTAGAAAGAAGACGGGCAAGAAGCATTCTCAATTTAGATCAGCAACAAGGATAAGCTGTTTCACAAGGAGAGCAAAAGTATGCTAGAGATGTTTCTTTAAAAAAAGAAACAACGACGGATGATAGAAAAAAAAGAACAGCAAAAATGCAAATGCCATTCCTTTTGGAAAAGGAACGGCAAAAATAAAAATACTATAAAAACACTCTAAATGCCAACAAGGAACAATAGTAATAAAAGAACGTTGTTTCTTTGAAGAAAAGGGAACGGTGGTAACCAAAAGGAACAGCAGAAAACGTAATAATGTCGTTCCTTTGAAAAAGGAACAGCAGAGATCCCGAATGTTGTTCCTTTAAAAAGGAACAGCAAAAGGAACAGCAAAACAAGCAAAACCAATATCATAAGAAACACGCATATGCTTTTTTTTAGAAGAGAAAAAATCAAACTTTGTGAAAGAAAAGGAACAGCAAAAAATGACAAGAAAATATTTAAATGCAAACTTATGTACAAGAATCACTCAAAAACAAGAAATTATGTACAAATTGCAAAAAGAAATGAACCCTTAATGAATTACAGGTGAGGAAGATTTCTCCTCCTCTCCTAAGATCTCCATATCAGTGTCTCGGCGTAGCTGTTGGCAGAAGGATTTCCGAGTGAGTGGTTTGCGATAAAGACGGACTCGGTGGCCATTAACTTTGAATGCATATCCAGAACCGTCAATGGTAATTAGAGTAAGGGTTCCATTGTCATGCACCTTCTGGATTTCGTATGGTCCCAACCATCGAGTCTGAAGTTTTCCCGGGAAGTCCTGAAACTGAGAGTCGTATAATAGAGCCCAGTCTCCCTCGTGGAAGACTTTGTTTTTGATGAGCGCATCATGCCATTTAGCTCGCTGCTGTTGAATTAATGTTGTATTTTGTAATGCAGAGAGCCTAACTTCGTCTAATTCATTGATCTGCTGCAGTCGATTGATTTGTGCCTCGCTTAGATCTAGGCCAACTTCCTGTGCTATCCGTAATGTTTGGATTTCGAATTCTATGGGAAAAATGGGTTGTTTTCCAAACACTAATTGATAAGGTGAGTAACCGGTGGTGCTTCTCCATGTTGTTCTATAGGCCCAGAGTGCCTCAGGTAGTCGGGTAGCCCAATCACGCTTATGTGACGCAATGGTTTTCGTTAGGATTGATTCTATTATCTTATTGCTACTTTCTACCTGCCCATTCGCCTGTGGGTGATATGGAGTAGTGATTTTATGCTGGACGTGATAATTGTTTAGTGTTGCAGCTAATTTATGCCCAACAAATTGTGGTGCTCCATCTGTAACTACTTCCCTAGGAAGGCCATAACGAACAAATAGATGGAACAGGAACTATATGACAGAGTCCTCTGTGGCTCTTGGCAATGCTTCTGCCTCAACCCATTTGGTGACATATTCTGTTGCCACCAAAATATAGGTTTTCTGATTTGATGAGGGGTTGATGGGTCCAACGAAATCAAGAGCCCATCGCTCGAATGGTTCGATGACCAACTGTGGTTTGAGAGGCATCTCATCAGCTTGACCAGGTCGTCCTGCTCGCTGGCAGCTGTCACAGGCTTGGACAAACTTCTTTGCATCTTTGAAGATCGTAGGCCAGTAATATCCTGTCTGCAATACTTTATGTCCAGTTCTACGCTCGGCGAAGTGCCCCCCACACGGTCCATCGTGACAGGCTTTTAGGATGTCAAAGATTTCATCCTCTCTAACACATCGCCTAATATGCATGTCTGCTCCTGTGTGAAACAAATAGCCTCCAATCCACGAAAATCGAGAACTTTTCTGAATAATCTGCTTGCGCTCATTAGGAGTTAAATGTTTTGGTAGTTTACCTACTGCGAGGTAGTTGGCAACATCAGCATACCAGGGTGTTTGAACGGCAACAGCAAACAGGTGCTCATCCGGAAATTGATCTTCAACTGCTGCTGCATCGCTTGATTTTGGTATTCTCGAAAGAAAATCGGCTACAGGGTTTTCTTTGCCAGGCCGGTCCTTGATCGTGATGTCGAATTCCTGCAATAAGATTAACCATCGAGTTACTCTGGCATTTGTGACAGGCTTATTGGCTAAATATTTTATAGCAGAATGGTCTGTATACAAGATAACAGGATAGCCTGTAATATAATGTCTAAATTTATTGACAACATGTATTACAGCTAGGAATTCTTTTTCAGTAACAGTGTAATTCAATTCCCCAGCAACGGCGCCAAAATGTGGAGCTATAAAAAGGGTCTCTTTCACCTCTAATTACCTCACATTAATATGTCAATCTGGGAGCGTTTTGTTATTACAAAGAGTGACTCAATCCGAGGCTATCATTTGTCAGAGTAATGCTAGTAGTACAGTGCCTAAGAAATACAAGAGTAAACGGATGCTTGACTATAATTAAATTACTTCAAATAATACATCACACACTCAGAAAACTCAACAGCTTATCAGTCAAGGGTTCGACAGTGATAACCCATCCCTTCGGAAACTGATGGAAAGGAAACCAGAGCATAGACCATGAGCCTGGGAGCTAGACAGGGACTGCCAATACTCACTACAGCCTTAGATCAACTCTCACACCAAATGCAAGTAAATGGAACAGCAAGTAAAGGATTGAACAGCAATTCTGAAATGGAACAGCAAACCTATAATGGAACAGCAAATGGAAATAACTAAGTCCCGCGGGTTGTAACCAAACTTAATCCATTAACTCAAATGCACTCTTTGCAAACATTCTTTCACTCTAACGGCAATTCACACAAATCACACTAATGGAACATCAATAACGATTAATGAATTATGGCACAATACTGATAAATCGGAAACGCGCACAATACATTGGAATAACAATCTGCATCAACGGAAATACGATTGTGCTTTCAAATAGAACGCTATTGTTACTGAATCCAACGATTATAAAGACACTGCCTCAACGAATGTATGACACGAATATTCAATATAACAGCTCCGTAACAAAACAGTAAGAACATGCAATTAACTCTGAAAAGGATTAATAACTTGGTGCAGGGTCAACACACGATTCTTGTCTGTAAAAACATCAATGATTCAATCTTTAACAGAGCATGTAATATGAACTTTATAAAGCATATGAAATTACAAAATAACAATAATAAACAAACCACACAGAAGTCAAGTCGTAATGGTACAAAAGCAAGTGTCCTCCGGGGCCGGGCCCTTAGCCTCCAAGGATACACCGCTTGAAGTTAATCCAGACGCAGAGATGAAATAATCACCAAGCTTTTATTAATGCATCAGTCAAAAATACATTGAACCAGTTCTCAACGAAACTTAATAATTAAAGCTGATGTCTTACAGAAAATTACATAAAAGCGTATTCTATATCCCTCCTTAAGCTAACAGTGATGTCCCTTTATATAAAGGTGACGGCGGAGATGTCTAAGTGACAAGATAAATAAAGCAGCGATCCCTCAGGATCGAAGATCCTGAGGGATTCGCCAAACTGTTAACTCTTCATCCTGTCTTTTCTTTTGCGCCGAGCTGGTGTCTTCACCTCCTTTTCCGGGCCGATTTGCTTCGATCTGTTTATCCTTGTTTGCATTCGGTTCTCGTCCAAAGGGACAACAGTTATCTCGACTTTATCCTTTCCTTTGGAGCAGAAATTCCTTGTTTTCTCCTTTTCCTGTATAGAAAATAACCATTATCAGTGGCTAAGTCTTGCATGTCAATTCTCACATGTTTTGTTATAGTTCCTTATTATTTTCCAAATTCGTGATACAAAAAGGTTCATAAATTCTATTAAAAAGCCACTGAAATAATCATCAAAAGCATACCTTTTTAGTACTCCACACAATGTGAATGGTGATTTAGAATTGAGACACAGATCCATGGACAATCATAGTTATGTGGAACATATGGTTAATTATGATTTATGGATGATACATGATTTGAATGATTATATGTGCATAATATCATACTAAGCATGATGTGGCAGGGGACTTGGTCATTGCCAACAGGGATGCTCAAGTTATGAATGACTGCAGAAGTCATTTCTCCAAAACCAAAATGACTGTGGAAGTCATGCACAATATTTGGTAAAATTTGAATAAGTTAATTATGAAATTCATTTGATTTACTTGATCAATGAGATTGTGATGTGTGCAGGTCTTGGAAGAAGACCTTACCAATGAACCATCAGATGGGTAAAAGCTCACAATCAGTACCTTAAGGTGAAACGCGGAGTTTCAAAGCAGAATAGATGAGAAGCCATGGAAATTAGGGCGCGAAGTCCTAAATCCATGAAATATAAAGACGTGGAGTCTTGGATATATGATAAAAGGATTAGGACGCGGAGTCCTAAATCCATGAAATATAAAGACGTGGAGTCTTGAATATATAAGGAAATGTTTGGGGCGCGGAGTCCTGAATATTTAAAAATATCAAGGTGTGGAATCTTGGATCTTTAGAGTAGATCAGGGCGCGGAGTCCTCAATCTACTAAGGCATGAATATGCATACAATAGGGGTGCGGAATCCCTATTATCCGGAAGAAAAATACCACTCATGGGAAACTCGTAGATGAATTTCCTTAATAATCTAATTCCTAACAATTTTGGAGTGACTTTCTAAAAATAGGAAGTCATGTCTACCATTTCAAGTATGACTTTCCAAAAATAGTAAATCACCTCCAATCAATGGGTAAACAAGTATACTTCAAGGAAAATCACTTAAATTATGATTAATCAATTGTAGTAGTTCAATCTCAACTTAATCCTCAATATTATTAATAGTATTAATATTATTATTATCTTTTATGAGACTATGATATTATTATTAAAAGGAAATTATATCTCCTCAATCACTTCACACCTCTCTCCTTCATGACTCTCATGGCTCTATGTAACTCTCTCTATTTTAAATATTACATTACACTCTCTTTTATGCACTCATCAAGGAATGGCATATTCCTCTTACACTCATTAAATATATGTCATACAATATTCTTACACTCATTAAATATGTGTCATAAAATATTCCTCTTACACTCACTTTAATGCATATGTTACACTCTCCTTAAATAAGGCATGCATACCTCTCCTTTATGGCATAAGTTACACTCCTCTAAAAGGAATACAATGCATGCATATTACTCATCCTTTATGACAAGAATTTGTTGCTCATCCTATATATGAGTCTCATGTATTCTCATTTAGGGAGAGGAGGTAATGCCAAGAGTGGAAGAGACTTGAGGAATATTGTGAGAGGGAAAGATATGGAGAGTATCCAATTACTTCCAAAACAAAAATCTGAATTTCTTACTAATCTACTAAGTATCTATTGAGGTTGAACACGAGTGGTATTTAGAGGAAGTGAAAACTATCTTCCTTAGTTTTCCTTGCATTTCTCTCTCTACTGCTGTATTTTGGGTACTTTTTGTGAGCTTTTACAGCTCGGGGGTTCCAGGAGGAGGAGTTCTCCCTGGATATGGTTGGGTGGAAAACCGGATGGTTCAAATGAGTTGGTTAAGGGATCGAAGGTGGATCATATTCTCAACGATTGGATATGAATATCTCTTCAGGTATAATTTCCATTGTCCTAAAATTATAGTATAGATTTAGCATAAAATAAAAGGTAGACATTTAAATTGTTGTAAGCATCTAATTTTGGTTTAGGCTTATGTTATCTAAAATATTATTGATTAGTTAAAAATGAAGACTAGATCAATCTATGTGTATGGATGTTTGGATCTCAATATTGGAGTTATTATTGGTATAGTTTATGGTACTAATCTTGGTATTGTAGAATTTGAGAAAGGAAAGCCAAATATTGTTGAAGGTAATTTCAATAAATAAATTCCAAAGGACTTGGGTAAGTATTTCACGATTTATGGTTCTGTTTTAAGTAATTAATAGATGCATTTTTTATAAATGGTTTTAGGATAGTTTTCAAAGTGTTTGAAAAAATCTGTGAATGAGTAATGTTATAAATTTATTGATGCACGAATAAGTGCTAACTTGCAGAAGTAAGAAAATGGACATGTACCCAAAATATGCTTGGAGGATTTCAATGAGCATATTTTAGTAGCATGACTCTGGGTTGTTTTTCTTCATGTAGAGGTGTAGCTGTAAGTTTTCATTCCATATCTTTGACAAAAGTCATAAATGAAACATTTAGGCTATAAATTTTGAATCGCATTTCTGGGCGTCCCTGTTGTGATTTAGCTCCACTTCAGGGGGTATCCATACCAATAGGCCATTTCACCCCAAGTTTGATTCCAAAAATCAAGTTTTCGGACATCAATTCCCAAATCTGCTCTGTTTTGTAGATTTGCTGTTACATGTAGAACCGCCTATTGTTTGTCTTGCTGTTTGGTTCTTTTTATATTGGAACTGCCTGATAATTTATAGTGATGAATCTGATTTAGGCTAACCACTTGGAAATTGTTTTTAAAGTATGAATGGTTAATAATTTGAAAAATTAAATAACCATATGGCAACTTGTTTTATGACTGCCAACTATTTGTCAAAATTCCTCAATGGCTGTACCTTAAAACATTGTGAGCTATGTTTGAAATTTCTAAATATTTATATTCATTGGTATAGATTCAACAATGAATATGGCTGATAGTCTACTAATATCTTAAGTTCAATTATTGGCACTACTTACAAAAAAGAAGAATTCATGCAACTTTGGATTCATGTCAGCTAATTATTGTGAAAACACCTTAAAGAGATAATGGTTGTAAGTGTTTGACGAAATGCCTCAATGGCTGTACATTTCATGCTTGTAAATTGGTTTTCATAATGTTCAATGGTTGCATCTAATTACGTTTATGAACCGTCCATAAAACAAAAGGCTTAAGTTAATTTAAGATTTGCAATCAAGGTATTTCTAGTATAATAACTCATTGAGTTAAAGGGTCTAGCTGAAAATTCAAAATTGCAGTAAGTAATTTGTTGCAATATGAGCTCACATATGAATTCCTAAATTATGAGATGCCAACTCTATATAATTTAAATTATCCTATATATAAAAATAAAAATAATAATAATAATAAAATAAAATAAAATAAAGAATAATAATAATAAATAAATAAATAAAAATTAAAAAAAAAATATATCACATTTTGATTTAATATAATATTTCTCTATAATAATTATGGTAGGTAAGGTGGGACCTTACATTACCCTGAAACTCCTAATCTTCTCAAAATAAAGGCCAACTTGAACTATGAGGGAAGTCATGTTGGTCTATGGTGCGTTGAGTGACTAGGCGGGAGTGTTTATGTACTATGAGAGGGACTAAACCATTTACTTTGTGTCCTCTATGGATTAAATATTGTAGGTGTGTGTCATGGAACCACATGGTCACTAAAAATATTGTGTAAGATATAGCCCAACATAATCAATGCCTTGAGAGAAATATGTGAAGAAGGATCAAAATAAATTATATTGGTGAGTCCACCAAAAAATATATACTAGAGAGTGACACCATGGTGATAAATTCCACGCATGGAGTCTTTTGAGCTAGGCATTTCGCTTTCTAAAAATTTGTTTGGAGTGTCACTGACTTGGTGGAATTCTCAAATTCATGACATTGTAAATTATGTAGGAAATTTGTTGCTTTTATTATACAGGCTAAGGTTTGCAAGGAGAAGATAGGGTTTTTAGGGTCTTAGGGAAAAAGAAGCATCAATTTATAGCTCTTTTATATACTAAATCCTATGGATTAATATGACATTGAATCCACCTTGAGATGTAGGTTGTTATGACTCCTACAACCTCATCCTTATTCCTGTTGATGAAAAACTTTTATGAGTTATCCCTTGGATAAGAACCACCATTTTCTTAAAGTCCTATGACTCTTCACTCTTCAACAATGTTCCCATATAGTTGTGCGAAATTCCATAATTGTGTCCATTAAAATTTATAGGATCTATCTTGAAACTGATAATGTTCAGCCACTGATTTGATCCTAGATTTTGTTTTCAATTATAAACCTTGAACCAATCCACTAAAAAAATATGACTTTTTAAGAGCATCTACAGCTTGCATAAGACTTGTAGGCAACATGCTACATCTCAAACCATTATCTTTAATACCATGTTGGAGAATCAAGGGATTTCGTATATTAGAAAACTCATATTTTAAAATAGAGGTGGTGTCTAAATACATTGTTACAATACCTAAGAACAACCAAACATAGTTCAACATACTAAGAAGTTCACGAAACAAAATTATTTACATACACAACACATATAATCTATTGTTCACCATATAATAAATACACCGATAAGACCATCTTTTGTAGCACCAAGATGTAACCAACACAAGCCATACTTTTCTTAACATAAAATTAATAATAACATAAAAATGATTTGAATGTAAAATAGATTGGAAACAATTCATGGCAGAATGGAGGAATTCAAAAGGTGGAGCTGGAAATCCAAAAGATAATGCAAACCCTACATAAGGAATAAAAACATCAGAAGTAAGATTGACCTTAGATAATGAGGATAAAAACACCTCTTAACCACCCAAACTAAACCTAATTGACATCCTAATTTATTTTTGATCCCTTTCTAATGCTTCATAGATATGAAATTGAAATGGATATTTTTTTCTATTTATAAAAACTATGCCTCAAGCTCCATTTGAATTTGGATATTTTGGGTTTTCTTTAAAATAGATAAATTGAATTGACATGAAGCATAACCATATTGAAACCTCATCCAGAACATGTTTTGGCAATAAATAATTGAATTTGGTGATAGTGTGGGTTTTCTTTAAAATAGATAAATTGAATTGACATTAAGCATAACCATGTGATAGGTTATGTGGTTTAGTGAGGACTTGTTATAAGAGTGAAAAAATCATGTGTTATTTTGATTAATAAGTAGGGTTGATAATTTTTTAGGATAAGGAGTTATAAGGGTCAAGTTATAGGTGCTATTGGTTACAAACAAAAAGGTATAAAAGTTATTTAATCTATGGGTATATTGGGATATATAAGGGTTTTCCCTGATATTATTAGGTTATAAAAGATAGGTCTTAATGATTTATAGTGGTTAGAAATTATGGCCATAGACATAGACATTACCAAAATTATATTAGAGCCTATTTATGATAGTGGCTATAAGAGAGATTATATGGTTAGGGGTTATAAAATTTAGATATTAAGCTATAGATGCGTTAGGAATTCAGAGGTTAAGTAATTATCACCATTTTAATGCAAACATATATGACTAATTATAATAATAACAATAACTCCATTTTTAAGGTCACACCCGTGGGAGACACCAAATTGGTGTATGAGACCCCCTTGTTTATGGGACAAGGGACCCACATTTGTGAAACAATTTGACAACTAAATTTTACAAAAATATACATACTCTATCTTGTCAAGTGCCTTGTTATGAGGAAACATACCCTTAACTATTAGGCCCACTTAACTTATATTTCAAATAAAAATTAAAATCATTCTCACTTATAATAACTTGAACATAGCTCTCTTGGGCTTTTGGATCACAAAGGAACATTATCATGAATTATAATTGGACTCTTGCAAAAATGTTTTGTGAAGAAAACAAGTAAACAAATGCATCATTTAACTTTCAAATAAGTGATTCAAATTAATTTTTATTTATTTTTTATGATAAAACTAATGGATGTTTTATAAAATGGAGAAATCAAATATTATTATTATAGTTTTTTTATGAAAGAATCATCACCAAAATTTGAAAACAAAATCATAATTTTATATTATTTAAACTATATGTTTAAATATATAAATAGATTAAATCTGTAAAAACATTTATATTATACATCCTCAAAGACTAAAATTATAATTCCAAATTCCCCCTAAAAATATTTAATTAAAATAAAAACTTCCCACTAAAAACATTTAATTAAAATAAAAAATTCCCTCTAATAACATTTAATTAAAATAAAATTAGTTTAATATCCATAGAAAAATAATTAGAAACAAAATAAAAAAGTGTTGGTGTAGAGATCAAGTTCTTGATTTTACCTTTCTTAATTACTTAAACCTTAAACCATCTCACCCTATTCAAGAATGGTTAAACTCCTAGTTAAAGGTTAGGAGAGCCCTAACACATATAGTAGCATGAATAATAAACATAAATAAATTGTTTACTCTCATAGGAGGATAAGATCTCTTGCTCACATATACATGCAAAATAAGGAAAGGTGTTGGCAAAAGCGTATAAAAGGTGAGAACTTTTACAAAAACATAGAGGCTTTAAGTTTATATCTATCTTATTGTCACAAATAAATGTGCCCTAATTTCTCTTCAAAAAAAAAATTTTCATTCCAAGGATGCCCTTTAGAAAAGAACATTCTCAATAAATCCCACAAGTTTCTAGTAAACTAACTCTATCCTATTCAAAAGTTTTGAACCATTTCATGGAACCAAAGGGCCAAAAGAAAGAGACTTTTTCCTTATCATAATGGTATTTTACAAATGTATTTCCTGACCAGGTGTTTCAGACCTACTCTGCCACTCGTACTTCGTTGTTTCTTCTAAGGGTTTCGTAAGTCTTCCTGGTTATGTCTAACCTATGCCTTCCATACAGGAGTTGAAGCACCCAAGAGACTTCTGCCAACCCAAGCTACTTCTATCAAGACAACGAACTAGGTGCCTATCAATGGTAAGCCAAATCTCTCCCATCCATTTCCGATCAAAGATATTTTGAAGGCATCAATTACAATTTGGAATATTTATTTATTAGGATTTATGCAGTTTCATAATTTAAAGTTTATATCCTTGATGAACAATTACTTTTTTTTCCAACTATAGTGTTGAATATTTCCCATATTTCTCACAAAAAAATATTGTTGTGGGTATAAAGAAATTGAAACAAATATTTTTATCAAAACCGCTAAACCCAAAAACACCCTAACTCAGGTCTGAGTATTGAACAACATCTTGACTCAAGTCTGACTATTGAACCTTTTCAGTGAATTGTAGATCTTGCCTTTCAATTAGGTTAACCGACATTGGTGAAATGCTCCAACGCTTCATGCTCTACCATAATTCCTTAGCAGGAGTATAAATTGTTGTTGGCATCAATCATATCATCAATTTTCTTTATTGTTATAGTAGTCTCGGTGGAAAACTGTATAATTTTCACTTTACTCATGGCTGGTTCGAGGACACCTGATTCCATATTATTTCTCGTCTATTACGATCAAACCCGGTTGGGCCATTTTCTATCAGTTGACTACAGATCAAGAGGTCACTGGTTCGAACCCGATTGGGCCCTTTTCTATTTCCTATCATTTTTCTATTGAAATTGTATTTTGTGCGCCTATGTACCTTGCTAGGATACAAACCCAAGTTCGATTCCCTTCTAGTGCAACTGTATTTTCCTATTTCTCATTTTTTATGATGCGTGTCTCTTTACCCTACGAGGATACAAACCCAAGTTCGATTCCCATTTATTGAAATTTAATAAACCATTCTGTAACCAATAGAATTTAAGAGAGTAGGATGTTAATTTAAATTGCTAAATTTTGATTTGTTGGGCTCTGTTTATTCGATGCGCATCTCTGATCCTGCCAAGGTATAGAAACAATTTCCATTCCCATCTATTGTGATTGTATGAATGTTATGCAAACAATAAAATGATAAGAGAGGACACATGGTTCCATATTGTTCCTCACAGTTCCTTTTGCAAGATCAAGTCCCATGTTTGAGATCAGATGCTTTATGTGAGCCTTTGTCTCAGCTTTGTGATGGTAAGCACGGAGTTTAGCAACTACCTCTGTAGCATCTTTTGCACCATTCATAGCAAGAACCTTGGGTATGATCAAAAGAGATTTCGAAAACTCTACAATAGCAAGTTTTTCCCTAGAACCTAAAGTGGTTGCCAATTTCTCCAAGTAGACTGATAAAGTTGCTTCAGTAGCACCACCACCATAAACTACCATGTTAGACTTTAATGTTCTTTTCACAATGGATAACTCATCCTGCATAGACCATTCCATCTCATCTAGCATGTAATCATAAGCACCTATTAATATTGTGGAAATTGCTTTTGAACTCTTAGCTGCTTTGGTCAAAATGGCATCATCATCAGTAATGCATTCCTGTATAACCTCATTCACATAACCCAAGAAAAAAGACCCCTCGAATGCCTGCAAATGTCATATATCTGGAATCCTACCTGACAGATTGTTATTTGATATGTTTAAATAGCCTAGGGAATCCAGATATGCTAATTTTCCAAGTATACCTCCCCAAAACTGGTTGTATGAGATATCTGAAGCTTCTAAATTTGTCATCTTTCCAAGACTATTTGCAATGTCCCTGGACATGTGATTGTGCGACAGATTCAAAGATTGTAAAACCTTGATATATCCCATCTCCTCGGGGATTTGACCACTAAAGCTATTTGTTGAGAGTTCAAGACTGGTGAAAGTCAAAATGATGTACTTATATGCCCATTTATGACACTTGACCATTAGGTTAACTTCTTCCTTGTAGAAATTTTCATATACAAGAGCAGTGGACTACAATGTCGAGGAATATCCATTCCTCAATGTTATTAAATTTGAGAGATGTGGCGGTATCAAGCTTGACAGATGATTCATTGCTAGGTCAAGAATTTGGAGTCTCTGTAGGTAGCTAATCTGGGTCGGTATCACACCTTATAAATTATTTGACCAGAGAACGAGTATGTGGAGATTTGGAAGATCACAATCCATTCAGGGATTCTGCCCGATATGTTATTTCCACTCAAATCCAAAATTTATACCATCTTGAAATTTCACAAGGACGAGGGAATTTCCCTACTAAACCTGTTGTTGTTGATGTGCAATACCTAAAGCTTATTTAATTTTCTAAGTTCCACCGATATTTGTACTTCCAAATTATTATTTGAAACATTCAATACATTGAGAGAAGAGAAATTACTGAAACTAGAAGGCAACTGTCCATAGAGCTTATTGTTTGAAAGATCCAGAGCCTCATCATCAAAAAATGTCATCATCATCAGCGATGCATTCCTCTATAACCTCATCTGCATAACCAGTTAATGATGGATCACATGTTTCACCCCCTTCCATATCAGCAAATGTAAGACCCTGAGTAGCACCAGTTTCCTTGGCAACATGACATAATTCTTCCTTGTGTACACGACGCACAACAATAACCCCAACTTCTACAAAATACATAAGAGACATGTCATCTATTCCTTTTTTTTTTAATATGACATTTGCACCAACTTTTAAGAGCTTCTAAATATGTTCCTTTTTTATATTCGATTCACTTTCATGAATTTTATCAAGCTCCCTTGATCATTCACAAGAACCTGCACTCCCATTTGCAATTTAGTCCTCTATATATTGAAATCTAAACATTCAATTTTTGTTGATGCCAATCTGGTAGGCATTCCTTGAGCTGCACAACCATTATTTAAAGCATACCCATTTAATAGATAACTATATTTTGAACTTTGCCCTTGATTGGATATTTTATTTCACCCCTGTTGTTAGTAGTTTTGATAGCTTGAACGACATCCACAACCATTTTTGAAAACAACATCCACAACCATTTTTTCAAAAAAATCATTCTCGGTACCAATGATTTTTTATGACATATTTGTCTTCGCACAATTAATAAGAGAATCCTTTGCAAGATTCTTAACCTTAAAAACTAGTTTATCATCAATGTATTTGCAAGCTTCCCTCATTGCAAGTCTGTAACCACTAATGATAGAAGTAGGGTGAATGCTATTACAAACAAGGTCATTGGCCCACTTGAGTAGCTCTGCAGCTATAATAACAACTGAGGTTGTGCCATCACCAACTTCTCGATCCTGCAATTTTGCAAGTTCCACTAAAGCCTTGGCAGGAGGATGCTTTACCTCCAACATCTTCAATATAGTTTCTCCATCATTGGTGATTGTGGCATCTCCAATGTCATCAACAACATCTTGTCTAGATAGACCGTAGGTCTGAGAGAAGTCTTGACATGTTCGCAACTGCTTGGCACAAAATAACATTTTGAGTGCGAATGTCCTATTTGTACTAGCATTCTCCCATGAGGTCCAGATTATGTGCTCAAACTGCCATTACTGACCCAACTTAGTGCTTCAAGGGTGGAAAACGCAAAATACAAAAGGTGTTAGCAACTTCGTCCTGATGCAACTGTATTTAGATAATGATTAGTATTAGTACTACTCTTAATATTTGGCCAACTTAGCACACAATGGTACCAAAATTTTTGTAGTTGTATTTCGATAATGATTAGTATTAGCATTGCTATTATAGAGGGATCATAACTCCATTGCTTGCCAAGATGAGACTCCCCTGAAAGTTATGTCACTGTTACACTTTTCCCGAAAGTAGCGAGCCAAAATATACTATAGCTTGTGGTTTAATAAATGAAACTGTGGGATTGTAGATATTGGAACTAGAGAAGAGTTGTGCTCAATCTCATCCTCCCGTGGAGTAATATTATCATTCTAAGGATTGTGTTTTGTGTCATTTCCTGGGATATCTTGATCTTCTACTTCTTCTTCCTTCGATTCTGAAAACTGTGAACCTTTGGGATTTTTTGGTTGTCTTTTTTTTATTTAGGTCCTTTTTAGCTTGTGGGCATGTGCTTTGGGGATGTCCCATTTGTAAACATGTACGAAATCATAATGTTGTATTTTCATAATCAAGATTTTGTGACCATTGTTTATTATTATAGATCAATATGATGCAATCAGGTAATCCTTGACTGAGATAAGCTTCAACACAAATTCTAGAAAAAGTAAATATGTCTTTATAGGTTAGTTCTTAATCAGAAATTTCCCCACGAAATTCCCAATACCTTCTAATACTTTGTGATACCAGAAGTGTAGAGGTAGATTGTGTAACCTGATTCAAACGGGCATTTTGGATATCACCATGGTGGTAGCATCGAATCTGGGAAACCAGGGTATCGTGAAGAGCCTACCATTGCCCCAAAACCATGGTCTTTCATTTAATACACTTTCCTTCGAGCATTACGTCTTGAAACAAAACCCATAGTAATGTTGGGAAAGCCTTTTCAAAATGGGACCAAAACTATACACAACACTAATATTCCACAAACAGTCTCCTCATGCTAGATTTACAACCACAAATTTCTTAAGGATATAATTGACAGTGCAAGGTATATCTAATTTTTTACACTAGCTCATGATATATTTGGGGAAAATAATGGTACATTGCACCACCAGACTTTGCTACTAACTCATTCATAATTTTGTAGAATCTTCTATCACCACTATTTATGCTCTCAACATCTGTAGAACATCATAATTTTTTCACTAACCCAATATTTTCCATCCCATATCTTTTTCTTCTTTTAAAATTTGTAGGTGGATCTCAAATTCTTATCCTCGTTCTTTTCCAGCAACCTTTCCTAATTCTAGAGCTTCAAATGCCATCATTACCAATCTTGAAACCCCCTGTGAAATCCACAAAATACCTTTCAATATCTAAGAAACCACATGCCTTGTAAGGATACCTTCTATGTTAAAATATTTTACACAATTGATGATGGCATACATATTAAATGGTCCCTTGATGCTTTGTTGATGCCTAGCTTGCTCCATCATATTTTAATTTGATATTTGATGGCAAAGTTGTTTTCCTGCTTCAAGTTTGGCAAGATTAAAGCTAATGTAGCTTTATGACGTGTTTCGTTGCTAGCCTAGACAACATAGACTTATTAATACTACCAAAAACCTTTTCATTACGCATTACAGTGTGGGTACCATCAAAAATTCGAATTTGAGAATGAACAATCATTGCACATTTTTCCACATGGACATTTTTCTAGTATAGTTTTCAGATTTTTTTTCAAATTAGACTATTGAAAACAAGCCTTTAATATCTTTGTTCCTAGGGAATAAAATATTGTTTATAACATAATATGGAGCATGTATTAAGTCCCTTATTTCATAGCTTGTGAAATTGTATCTCTTATTGGTCTTTTACAATTCCTAGATTCATTGAAAAATCTGACGAACTATGTGCCAAGATTTCTATCATGTAATGTGTATGAATCTTTCTAGACCCTCCTTTTTCGTAGCCATCTCTTGAATCAAGAAACTAATAACATAAGTTTATGCTTTTTCATTGCACCAATAAAAATGTTCTAAGAAGACTGGCCATTCGTAAGTAATGTATTTTGGAACTAATCTAACATGACTAGTAGGCATGTATAGTAGCTAGCACTCTTGAAGTGTATCCCATCATAGGCCTATTTGTATCATGTGTTTATTAAGGGGTTAATTCATCCCCATTTGGGAGGGAATCCTCACGCATTCCATGTTTATTATTTGGTTTCCTAAATGAATCTAAATACCTGAATTGTAGATATATAGCATTTTGTCAAAATTGTGGTTGTAAGTTTCTTGAGTATTACTTCAAAGTCTGTCTACCACAATCATTGTTGACTTGTTTTAGATTTGCTTCCTAATCCCTTGATATCTAAATCCACCGAAGATGGAAATTATATAGATATATGCATCATTGTATTTGAAGATACTCCAATATGAAAGATGGTGAATAACAGTCTTGACCTTCATATTGTTTAGGAACCTATTGTTGTTAGATGGTGTCATAGTTATTATGCTATATGATTGATGGATGAACCTGCACTGTTGTACTTCTCCCATCTTCACGAAAAAATCCCAGTTTTTTGTAGTTAAATGCAATATAGCACCTCAATCAGAGCATTCTTCATCCTATTTCATTAGTTTTGGCATTTTCATGGGCTTATATTATAGCCTAAAATATAAAGTATTCCAAAAAGTGTTCAACATGTAGAAATGGTGATGCTACAATATTCTAGTTAGAAATATAGATTCATACTCATTGAAATGGCCTCTGCATTAATTCATTCCAAAAATTTAAGTTGAATGAAAGAATTATGTTGATCTCCTCATGGATGGATGTTGTCCCATATACTATATGAAAGAAAAATGTTTATTGGCTTGTGTTGTTAATTTATTCACTTCATTCCAACTCAAATCCTCGTTTTCTTGAGATGAATCGAATGTAGTCCTCTATTTATAAATATAGAGAGAGTTGAATGAAATTTATATAATTGAAATAATAGCCACTTCTCCCAAGACTCTTCCAGTTCCAATCCAAACTGAGATATTTTAAAAACATCAATTCTGTAAGATGACTTTTAGCATCTGCAATGGTAGTTGTCTTAGAATAATATCCAATGATGACTTGATAAGTGCATTAATTGCACCACTTTTTTCTTTTTCAAATCCTGAACCTGTAATTTTCATCAATTATTTAATGGATTTCCTTCAAGCATTACTTCTTGAAATGACATTAATAGTAATCTCTTTCATGTTGGGAAAGTATTTTCAAAATGGGATCAAAGCTATCCACAACACTAATATTCCACAAACAATCTCTTCACGCTAGATTTATAGCCACCAATTTATTAAGGATATAATTGACAGTGCAAGGTATATCTAATTTTTTACACTAGCTCCTAATGTAGTTGTAGAAAATAATGGTACATCACACCACTGGAAATGAGAGAAAAAAAGAAACAAGAATAAATTCGAAATGTTCATGCCCCTTTATGGAAGTCCACTTTCCTTATACTGACTTTTTTGGTTTTGAAGAGCAGTCACCTACCAAAGTAGTGAATAGTTCAAACTCCTGAGTGAAGGACATTTTAGATTTTGCAAGTAGGAACGGGACATTAGAACATTGTGGGATCTGCAAGCTAAAGATGATATCTCACTATCTAGACCCCAAAATTTATAGTTTTTATTCTTTTGATAATGGTTAATGTCCCTTATGTCATCCCATGTACTTCCTAGAGTCCAATTGTGTCCCTGAGATTTAGGGTGCTACAGTTAGGCACGAGGAGGGAGTTGGTCTTATATATGTCTAAACATGAACTTAAATTCCCTACTTATTCAATGTAGCATTCTTTATGTGGTTATGTATGCACCCTAGTTTTAAAGTAATGTAAATTAAGAAATTAAAAACCAATATTTAAAAATAAAAACATACCTATAAAAGAGATATGTCCTATAAAATAGGGGAATGAATGAAAGTCCTAAAATCAATATCCTTATTGAAATGAATACCCAAGGGGTTGGGGATGGTGGAGAAAAACCTCGTTGCAGAATTAGATATAATTTCTTAATATTTTTCCTTCATAAAATATTCGTCAAATAAAATTTGGTTAAGCCTACAAAGGAGATGACCTGTAAATTGACTTGTTGTTCAACCACTCAAAATAGCAAGGGGAACTGGAATTTCTAGCCTAAAAACTGGAAAAAATGATTTTAGATTTGATGGAATTGCAAAAATAATGTTAACATTGTACAATCCATGTTAAGATGTCTACAATTGTGGAGCAATAATGAATATTCTTAGCTCACCAAAAACCATATAATTTCTTGACACCTTTCAAAGGGTTCGATCTAATAATCTATTGAGTCTCAGCAATGTTACAAATATCTTGGATTTCTCTCAAAATATCTTTGATTTCTCTTAATAATTTTAGTTATTTCCAAGCTTTTCAGGTTGCCAATGTTTCTAATATTTTTTTAGGTTTTCAGGCTAAGTTATGCCGACCAATAATTTTCAATAACTTCCAATATTTTCCCCAACATTTTTGGTTAGTTTATTTTTGGACCCTTAAATATATATTCCCCAAAAAAATATTTGCAACATTGACTCTGAGATCACAAGGATTTGTTGCCTTAACTCACACAGTAACCTAGAAAAATATCATAAAAGGTGTAGGTAGATGGAATGTTTTTACTACCATCCAAGGTAAATATCTCTATTGTGGAAGTTAAGAAATTAGCGATGAAATGTAGAATTATCCTTCTTGGCATGCTCAATAAATGTGCCTACTAGGAGTTTGGATGTATTGCCTCATAGTCCTTGTATATGATTTATATAGTTGTGTATATATTTGATTGTCAGAATAGTGTAGAGCTTAATCATTCCAATTCGGGGTGAAAGTGATTAAAATTAGGTAGAAAAATAGTAAAGTACATCATCCATAAGGGCATCTTCTCTCCCTATGGAAGAGTAGGTCTGAATTAAATAGGGAAATATTCTTCTGGTCCTATAATATGCTAGAGCTTTAAAGATAGTAATATATTGACATAAGGGACATTCAAAGATAGGTAGTGTAGAAATTGCGCCCCAAAAGTCATAGAAATGGTCGCCTCTTGTTGATTTTGTCTTTTACATGTACATTACTTTGCAGTTGGCTAACACTACCTATTCCATATTGGTGTAGGATAAAAATCTTCATAGCACAAATATACATTTGGCGGTATTGATTTATTCATTGGAGCATATCGATATTTTACACAGAGTAGTTAACTTAGTTCATAAAGATTACAATCTCAAACTTCCTTCTAAGACTTGTAGAATGGAATAAATGTATTCTACTTGTATGTTTGGTGCTTCCCAACACTTCATTTACACCTCCACCCACTTTTCATAACTTCCATAACAATTAGGTAGGGACTTGCAACTTCGATGTTATTTTTCTTGTTTAGTATAATATTTTCCAATACTTTACAAAGTCTTATAATTTATCAAAAGTTATATAATTTACAATTTATAAAGTTTCAAGGTTTGATTTTTTTAAGTCTAGTTCTTTAAAGGGTTATAGCTCAATGGAAGAACACTTGCTTTACAAGCAAGAGGTTGGTGGTTCAATTACATCATGCCCTGATATTCATATGGAATGGTGAAGATTAGTTTTTTCATGACAAAGTCTCTTTTGACCATCACCAATGTCTTTTTTTCTTGTAGTGATCCCTCAAAAAAATTCTTAATGCTCTTTTTCTAGTTGAATACTATTATCTTAAGTATATCATCAATAAAAAATATATCTAAGAATTTTAGAATGTAATTTTTTTTCTTTTATGTTATTTTGTTGTTGAAATGAAAACCCATATGCATTAAATCAAGTGTCTTTTATTTGCAGGTTGGTTCAAGATTTTGCTTGAATCCAATTAAAAAATTTAGTGGCATTTTTACTAGTCAGACATTATATGAAAATATTTTATATGTCTCTCATAACCATGTGATCATTCTAACCTTCCCATCTACATTTTATTTATTTTGGAAGCATGAGACAATTTTATTTATAATTTCAATGCTCAGTATGGAAAACTGATGATATAAAAAATTGATTGCTCTTCAATCATATCTAATTTTTTTAATTTCTACAATTTGTTTCTAAATTCTTGGGTCACCTGAGAGCTGAGAAATCTATTGATTCTAATCCACTCTATTTTTTCTTGCCATATATAATGTACATCGTGATATAAATACTTCAATATAATGATAATAATATGTAATTACATGTATCAGTGAGGTTACAACAAGATATATTACCATGTATAAAATATGATGCTCATTGTCTTCTAGATTTTATCATCTATGCAATGAACATTACCTATTGGTCAAATTTATTTATGTTAGTAACATATTTTAGTATCTATGTTAGTAACATATTTTAGTATCTATGTTGTAGGAAATAATGATGCAATTTTCCAACCAAATGTGATACATTATTCATTATATCACAAGTTATCTACAACTTGAGCTTTTTAGCATGTAACTTGGTTAGAATGATTGTGCCTAAGTTTTTCCTAAAGGTTGAATACTAAGTTCCTAAGGTATTTTTTCTATGGAGATTTTTCTTTTTCTTTGTTTATACAGGTCATTTGGCCACATAGTGGCCACCATCGCCCAACTGAAGAAAAATTGTTCAAGTTTCTTGCTTTTCCGGAGAAAAATGACATTAACATTGTTGATGTTGAGGTATATGTCACATAAATCCTTTATATTCTACTTTAGTTTATATTTTAGTGTTCATCATATTTTATGTCATATAGTTTGCATTCTATATTCTTTCCTTTTCAGAAGAGGAACTCAACATTGATGGTAAGAAGTGAGAATTGAAGCAATATTTAATAATGAACACATAAAATCAACCTAAAACTACTAAATTAGTAGTTTATATTGATTAATGATGAAAAAAAATGAATATGCAATGACTAAATTAGTCATTTATAATGATTAATAATGAAAGTAAATAAAACAAATATAAACTATTGAATCATTTGTTTATATATTTAATATGAAACTACAAAAAAAGATAAATGACTATTGTAAATGATAAATTTATGATTAAAAATGATGACTAAAATCTGTATATATACTACGATTAGTAGTTAATTTATAATATCTTATAACACGGCCGAAATATAGTCATATTTCTTTGGTCATCAGTTGGTTTCAAACGATGATTAAAATTTGCATATATGTGAGTTTCATCTTTCCTTCTGTATTGAAGATGGAGTGACCAACTTATTTCCTATTATTGACAATCTATAGGATTAATTACTAAAAATATTGCCCTTTAAGAGTTTGTTTGATGAATTTCATTGCATTCCATATTTATTGTGAGTTCTTGCAATGATGACTATGAGTTCAACATTTGTGCTCAATTTTCAAATGCCACATCTAAATTTTAACTCTATAGATATTTTGTACACCAAAGGATCACAGGAAGACGAAACACTTTTTTTATCATGTGTTTGTTTTTTCTATTGTAGATAACGACATCTAGTTTCACAATTACGGGGTTAGTATTGTAATATGCAAAATAATTGTAGATTTACTTAGATATCTAATGGAAATATTGTACTATGCATTATTTCTTAACAAAATATGTATAATTTTATTTGTTTAATGTTTGGATATGTATGATGAACTTTTATATCTACAAAATATTATAGTTGAAACTTTCAAAGAGGTATTACAATAACTTAAATCCTTCACCTAAAATTTGATACAGAAGGTAGTATTCATGCTATGCACATGGAGAAAAATGCAAACATGTATGTTGTGAACATGGTATTTACTAGTTTTTAATTTGGATAGCTCTTTTATTTTCCAATTGTTTGCTCAAGCATGCTTTCTTTATTTTATTTTCGGCCTGATATTCATACTTTTATCGCAATATCTTTAACTCTCACATTCTCTAATATTTTGTCTGTCGAGCTTGCATTTATGACTAATCCTACCATTTCTTTGGAATATAGAAAGTCTTCATCTTTCTCCTCTTCCTCTGAGGAATCTTCTGAGCTACTGCTTATTTCTCTCACTGAAGGGTTTACTTCTTTCTGCTGAAGAGGAGAGGCTTGTAGATATAGCCCTTGGGATTGTGAATCTTCGCTAGGGATTGTTTGAGATAGTTCTCTTTCTACAAGGACCCTTGAGAGAGAATAAAAGAGATTGATAGGAAAATTAGAGCCTCCACCCTGACTAGAGGTTCCAAGAGGCAGATCGAGCTTGCTTTCATTCAACCCTACTTTCATAAGAGGGGAAAATTCATTGGTTGCAGGCGCATTTTTTTGGAAATTGTTTTATTTTCTCTATTTCACTTGTTGCCACTGCTCATTTAGTGCTCCCTGCTGCTGCTCCTAGGGACAGTGTGATTTGGGGAAACATTTAGCAAAGTTCCCATATTTGTGGCATATTTTGCATTTAAAGGGGAGTTGATCATAGTCCACTTCTTGGACATTGGACTAGCTATGCATACAGATTTTGACCACAGCTAGGAGGCCTTTTTCTAGATCTACTTCCACACAGATCCTTGCACATGCAAAGAGCCCATATTTTGGCTCCACACAGTCAATATAATTCCCAAATGAGTTCCCTATCAATCGAAATGTTGCATCATTCTAGTAGTGTAAGGGAAGGTATGGATGTTTCACCTAGACATGAACAAATGAAGGAATGCCACAGTCTGGGTTGAGGCTAGGGCTCCATCGATCCAGGTAGAGACCCCGGGCTCCCATGAAATAAGGACCACTTCTAAAAACCAAATATTGATCTTATCTATTCTCAAAGTAGAAAGTATAGAAACCCTTATCACAAAAGGATGATAACACTTCTCCTTTGATTAAAGGTTTCCAATTTTTCTCAATCCAAGTCTGAGCTGAGTGTGGGGAGGGACAAAGGCCCATTAATTGACTAATGAGGCCACAATGCACATATTATAGCCTGAGGGGCCTAGATATCTATCTTCTAAATTTCATCTGTCTTCTTCATAAAGCAAGAGGGACCTGGATTTTGAAATTTGGGCCCAGAGGCAACAAGAGAGTTGAAAGCAACAATCTCCCTGGCCAGGGAAGAGTCTTGGGCTAGCTCAACCATGATATGTTGTCCAACCAGAGAAAAAGAGGATGCAGTGGCTAAGAAGTGGAGAAAAAGAAGGGAAAAGTGCTCAGCTAAAAGAGAGGAGGACAGGTCAAGCTAGAAAATGGTGGTCACTACGATGGAAAAGCTCTCCATCCAATCAACTTTTAAAACCCATAATTTTTTAAATATATATAATTACACAAGTTCGGGATTTTGATAAACAACAAGAGTGTTTATAAAGCTCTATTACTATGTTGTACAAAACAAAATATTTCAACATAGGTCGAACACCTTAAGATATCACTCTTCCATACGTACAAAAAAATCAATACACTATGTATTATATAATTAAAACCTTTAAAAAATAAATTAATCCCAAAAAACCATTTAATACAATATATTAATAAAGAGATAAAAATTATATAAACATTTCTCAAAATAAATCAACCAAAAATAGCTATGCAAACTTTTTAAATAAAAAATATAAATCAAATAAATTTAAAGCCAATTTTAAATTTACTATAAAATATTAAATTATAATAATTACAAATTTAAATTAAAAATACACTATAGGTAAGAACGCATTAAACCAAATTAATTTTAAATAATTTATACATATTTTAATTCTATTAACTAACTGGTAAACCGTTACCGAATCTTTGAAGTCTATGTAATATTAAATTAGAGTAACTAGCTTTCTCACAGTTTTTTGGAAAATAATGTCAACTTCATTGTGAAACTTCTTTGAGGTTTTAGAACATTATTATCTTAAACGTTTTTTTAGCATCCTGATTTTGTTAAGCGATCATTTTTAAAGGTGATAATGTGATGAAACATTAAAATATAAATATCATTACAGTATATTTTTCGAGGAGAATGTGAAAAATAAGATTAATGATTTGATAAATTATAAATCTAAAAATTTAAAAATATATGTCAATTCTATGTATGTCAATTTAATGCAATGTATGTCAATTTAATGCAGTTGAATCCCAAAAATAATAAATAATTAAATAAATTGACAAATTAAATTAATTAATATAACTTTACTAAAAATAATAAATAATTAAATAAATTGAGAAATTAAATTAATTAATATAACTTTACTATTCTAACCGACTTTATATTAAATGATTTTTTAATAAGGGTTGTGATTATGAATTTAAAGTAAGTGATATGGAACGAAGCTGCTCATATGCCATTGCTTGCGGGTGAAGGAAACACAGCTTTGCTTTGTAAAGTGGCCAGTGCCGCTAAAGGCCTCCCACACAATTAATAATAATTACTTTACAACTTGGTAGGAATTCATGTTTTGTCTCTTTGCACGGATTAGGGAAAATCCCTATGTTTATGAAGGTCAACCTCGTCTAAAAACGGCTTACGAGCTTCTCATGATCAGTCTGGACATAGAGAAACGGCTGGACGAGGTACAGATTTCGAACATTTTTAATTCAATCTGCAACCTTTGCTATCACGCGGGTCCTAATGAATTATCTGATGCAGGTGAGAGTGCCCTTTCTGATTGTTCATGGTGAAGCCGATAGAGTGACAGACCCGTCTGTGAGCAAATTACTGTATGTTTCTGATAAAAGCATCCACAGGACGCTGAAACTGTATCCCAATATGTGGCATGGATTGACATATGGCGAACCTCCAGAGTACAGAGAATTGCATTCTCAGACATAATTGCATGGTTGTGCAAGAGAAGTGCAAGGTGCCATGTAGAGAAGAGTATGGAATCCGCAGAGTCCGGCATGAGAATGGTAGCGGAAAGAGAACGAAAGGTTGCCAACGACAGCCTTTCCTCGTCAAGGATTAAATAAGTTCAAGTAAATGAATGACGACGTATTGCAAGGGGAACCGAGTGGGAGGGGTAGTCGTGATAAAATCGTATAATAAACGGCAAAGGGATGTGTAGTGGAGTGCGTTGTGAAAAGCTTTTTGCATGCGGGAACCCACCATTTGCTGTGAGTGGCAAAAGGTTGAGCGCCATTATCAGAGTTGTGATGACAAAAAAAATAGCATGAAATTATTTTATCTGGTTTATTGTTTTCATGTATTTTACACCCATATTTTTAAGTCGGACTAATAATTCTTTGTTTTTTTGGGTGGGCTTATCACATTAATATCAATCTCAATCTCATCAATCTCATTAGTAGTAACGGCTTGTAATATTAATTATTTAGATTTATTGATGTTTTGGGTTTATAATATTAATTTAAAATATTTATAATAATTATTAATTATTGAATGCTTATTATTCACTTTTTTTTAGTGTAATAATTTTTTAAGTTTATTAATCACTTAAGTTTATAATATTAATAATTATTTGGTTTTATTAATTTTTTAAGGTTCATAACTTTAATTTTTTGGTTTTGTATCCATTGAATTTAATAATCCCAAAAATTTATAATATTAGTAATCTTTCAATTTATTTTATTAATTTATTGGATTTATAATAATAATCTTTTGGATTTACTAATACCTAAGATTTATAATCTTAGTAATCCTCCAATTTATTTTATTATTGATAATATCAATAATATATTATTCTAATATAATAAATAATAATAATATTTTATAATATAATAATAATAATAATATTATTATTATTATTATTATTACTTAGTTAGTATTATTAATATTTATATTAATATTAAATCTATGCCATTAATGCTTATGGGCATATATCAACCACATTTATTGATGTGGTTGTGCTAGTTTTATGTGCTTTATTGTTTTTTATTTTTTTAGTAGGTGTGTCATCTATATTTGATTCTTTTTAAAATAAAAAATTATGGATGGTAAGTCAATTTGAGTAGGAAGATCGAGAGTCAAGAGAGAGCGATGGCTAGGGTTATTGGATGCAATTTACAAGGCATCGACATTCCTCATGTCGCTTCCGACTCTTAGGGCACCCTTGCGATCTACTGCATAACGGATTATATTGGATCAAACTATTTGGACTTCAAAAGAATAAACCCAAGATTTTCTCCGACGGTATTTTCGAGCTTCGTGGCAGAAGTGGTAACAACCACTCATAGGAAACAATGCATGCAGAGGATAATAAGGAAGTGGCAGGACCTCAAAAGCAAATCCCCAATGTCGAAATTTGTGCAAGCAAATGGAGGGGTCTTTGGACTGAGTGTTACCTTGGCGACCCAAATCTACTAAATCTCATTTTTGGGAGTCATTTTAAATGCATACCTATATTTTTCTCTAAAGATACGAACAATGATGACGGGCCCTCTACAGATCAAAGTAGTCATGTCCTCCAGGTTACAGATCTAACCAAAAAATAAAAAAAGGTCGATAGATCGATGGTGGGACATAATTTTTCCGATGGATACACACCATGTAGTAGATTCGCCCAAGCATTCTACTGATTTGGTAGCCATCCTCTGTACAAGACCAGACCTGTGCTTTTGACCTCGTTTTTTGGTAGAATACGATGAAGACGACAAGGAGGGTCTCCCAAGGTCGATGAAATCTAGGAGAGGCATCTTTGTTCCCCAATGAGTGTCCATCAAAGAAAAATGAGAAAGAACCTCTCATGGGAAAAGGTGTAGTATTTCAAATTTTCGCTCAAACCCCATCTGGATGGTCGATACTCATGGGGGTCAAAAATGATTTCTTGGTTCAGGATTTGAAAAGGGAGATCCATAACATATTCGATATTCCAATGGAGTCAAAACTTTTGATCTATGTCGGTAGATCTATGAAGGATGATCAACTACAAGAGGACTATGGCATAGATCAGAACTCCACAATCACCATTCACCTAAGGTTGCTGGGAGGCTCGCCTAGACCAAGCCATGGATCTACTTCCTTCAAAGATGCTCTTGAAGGTAAATCTGTTGCATTAGGTAAATCTGAACAAATTTTAAACATTCTTGGGCCCTATATTGTGGAGTAGATAAAACAAATCCCGACAATGACAATAGATCTAGCAGATTCAACTAATCTTCATACAACCTATCAATCTCAGGCAATCATTTGCAGTTTTAATGGTTTTTTACCAAAACCTTTGGATCGCATTCAATGGATTCTTATGACTTAGACACCAAACTATGAGTTCACCTATGCTCCAAGGGTTTCTTCATAGTAAAATTTGAATCATCAGAAATCAGAGAGTATGTTATACAAGATGGTCCATTGTTCTAGGGTAATGTGGGACTATTTATCACCCCATGGTTCCCAGAATTTGATGCCAACTCAATAGTGGTCTCCAAAGTTCTAGTGTGGGTAAGATTGCATAACTTACCTCTTCATTTCTGGAATCAAAAACTCCTATAAGGAATTGGTAACCTTATAGGGAGCTACATCAAGATGGATAAATAAAGAACAAAAGAAGAAATATATACTTTTTCCCAAATTGGAATAGTGGTAAACCTTAACAAAGGACTCCCTGATCGTATTCTTCTGAAAAACAATAATCAGTGTTGGACTCACTTCTTAGATTACGAGAATACGATACTCATGTGTCGCTTTTGTCTACAAACTAGAAATTTATAGAACTCATGTCCTTTGACAAAGAAATATTCTGGAAAGAAAAAGAAACCAACCAAGAAGCCTAAGGGATGGAAATTCCTAGCACAATAACCTGATGAAGAAGAGGAAGAGGATCCCACAACTGAGGATAACTCAAATCCACAAACTCCTTCAACAAGCAAAGGGATCAATCAGGAAGGAATGGTGGCAGCAAGGTCACAAAATCGAGACACAAAAGGAAATATTGATCAAGAAATGTAGAAGGAGAAGGAAATTAGAGGATCCAAACACCCTTATTCCTCTGAGAGCTTGGACTCAGATAAATAACATCTGAGGAAAACATCAAACAACCAACTAATCATTGTAACATCCACTCGTGATCAAGGAGGACGATGAAAAGTAGAAAAGAAGAAGGGTAGAAAATGGCGACTACGAATTTTTTCTTAGTCCCAGGAGTCTTCTTTTTGTTTGGTTTTGGATTTTAGGTGCCAGCTATTGAATGACACTCCTTAGAAAGATTCATGTAACCCTTATTTTTTCATTTTTCATTTTTCTTTTTGGGGCATCAATCGAAAGGTTGATATAAAGAAATTCCTAAAAGCATCTGCAAATTGTAATTTTGTTCCTTGATTTTCAGGTTGAATAAAATTACGATTTTTCTTCTAAAAATAAAAATAAAATAAAAAAAGTGTGGATGAGTTATATTTATGTTGTGAGAATATTCTTCTTTTTTATACAAAATCCATTGGATTAAATTAAAAGAGTTTCAACTGTTTTTGAATTTAGAAACACCAAGTGTCCACAATATTAACATGTGTCAAATTTTAAAATATTATTAAAAATATTAAAGACACTTCTCGCCTTCTGGTCCGCCCCATACTGAAATATCTTGTTCGGGTCCATCTACCACAATCCCCAAGTCTATCTTTCTTGTTTTCTATTTGTCTTTTTCCTGATTGAATGATTTTGTTTGATTCAATGGAAAACCAATTGAAATTGTTTTCCATGGAAATTCGATTTATTCCATTATGGAAAGCCAAAATTGATAAAAACTAATATGGTCCAGGACACTAGACAACTCATTCACTAGTCTGTAAATTCTTGGAAAAGTATTCTAATTTTCAAATTGAGTCTCTTTGATCCATGATGAGCCATCTGAAGTGTCCTCCATGAGCCATCCGAAATTCCCTCCAAAGTACTAACAATGTAGAGGAAATCTCTTGTTTTCAGTTGTAACTACTTCAATGTTTACTATTTAAACTAAAACCTATTTAGGGTGGAAAACTATGATTGAGATCCCAACAATGACATCATTCTCATAGACGTTGTCAGAATGACACTCCTCACACTTTTGGAAAATATATACAAAGTATATATTATCTTTCAATTGTGTTTCCACTGTCACGAAAATCTTCACAACATAAAAAATTGCTAACTATAAAAAAAAAAACATAAATTATGGTTGTATTAGCGTTTAGATTGCTTTTTTAAGCGTAGTTTTTTTGAAGAGTTTGGATTTCCAATTTGATAAAAATATATGCATGGGATATCTAGAATATGTAAAAAGTATGAACAACTTTGTAATTTGTATATGTTTTTAATTTCCGTTGTTGTAATAATATTCTATTTCTAAACATAATGATTTGTTTTGCCATAGCTTTTCAACATTTTCAAAATGATTTTTAACATATTGTATATATTTCTTCCTACAAATTTTCGATATTTTAGATTTACAATATTTTCATAATTTTTTTATAATATATTTTATATTTTTTCCTGCAACTTGACTCCAACTCTAATAAGCAACTCAAATTCCAATTTTTTCATCAACTTCAGCAAAGTAATTGCTTCCTACTCTTATAGCAACATTAAGTAAAATAGAGTGATCTAGGCATATGAAACATTGCTTATTGTGATTTTATAGATCAATTTTTTTTTACAAAAAAATTGGTATGTCCTTATCAAATAATTCTTGTGTGGAAGCATCCAAAAATATATTTGCGATGGTTAGTAGTAATTCCCATTCTTTTATAGTTGGAATTTCATCCACAACATTGATTAGTTACAAATGATTGAAACATTTTTAATCACTTTTTGTCAATCATATTTGAATTTATATCATAGATCACAACAATTATGAATGGCTTTCATAATTCTTCAGCAATACCTTGACATGCATATATAAGGTTATACCTAATAGGTGAGAACTATCCCAAATCAATAAAAAATATAATTGACTTCTCTCCTAAAGGAATAATAATTTATTTGGGGAAAGCTTCATGAATTCATGCATTAATTTTGATTAACAAATTTCTTCTAATGGAACTTTTTTTCATCTATTAGAATATATTTGGAATGTTTCAATTCTTCTTATATGCTAATTAAATATGAGCTTTGTAAATTAGTTGCCTTTGATTGGTATATGAAGCCAAGAATGCATTATTTTTGCAAAAATATTGATAATTGCAACACAAATGAATTAAATGACTCTTCTAAAGGATGCATTTAGGTTCAAATACATGTTTGAAAGATATTTTTATCTCTTGAGATTTTCCTAGCTATTTTAGAATTATGTCAACACATCTTGACCCACTTTTTGCCTCAAGCTCCCTCTTGAGCCAAAGGGGATAACCCTCAATTGTCAATAACAATTGGATTCTTACCATTACTAAGAAACAAGAAATTTATTAAGCACATAGTGATATATTTAAACTAGAAATGGATTATAAATAGGTGTAACACGCACTCCCACCCCCTTAGACTAATTCCTTATGGGTTAGAACCTGTCTTCTTTATTTCTTTGATGCAATGATATACATTGGGCCCTTCCCTACTTTGTTTCCTAGTGACCTTCAACTTATCAACTAACCCATGGTTCTCTGATTGACCTATGCATGAGACCAAAGTATTCAATGCTACACACCTTGTCTAGACCTTTTCTCTCGCTTTGTGGGGTCATTACAAAGAACCTATGTTGACAACACCCAAAAATTCTCTCGAATCTACCTCTATCATAATTTTTGTTGTCCCCAAGCTTAGCCTCGAGGTATTTTCCATTGCTCCCTTGTACCACAACCTCAATGTTGTCTCACTCTCCCTCATCTTCCACAATTAAATATAGCGAGTCAACAATCTTGGTTATGTGATGAATATCGATGGTGGAGATTTCATCAGGTGCCAACATGCATATATCTCGACCGACCCTCTTATTCCTTGATGGACCATTTCGATGATCATAATGTAATTTTTGGAGGTCAGCGACTATCAATTCATCAGACGCCATTGATCCCCCTTCTAGAGAAAACCTTTTTGAATAGACACCAGTTCCATCTCTCTTGGAACCATGGCCTTAGATGGATAATTTTTTATGAATTGGTGAAGATTATATATTGTCTCAAGATGGCTTTCATAGTGAGTTAGTCTCCCTTGATTTCATTTGTCTGAAGTTTACTTTTCTAATTTGAACATACATTATTTTGTTCGACCTCCCATGGGATTTGGCAAATGATGGACTAGTTACCTATATAACACAACCACATACATACAAGTATTGTAAATTTTTTCTATCGATTTATGCACACACCAATATCCAAATTCTTCCACCAAAACTCAAATACCTAGACTCGATGGTTTACTCTAACATATTGTAAACAAAAAATTTAATTAAAACCTGCACACACACAAATCAGCTTGGAATTAATACAAATACACTTACTCATAGTTAGGGCAACAATACTTATGTTCAGTCATAGGACTCTAAATGTAAGAAATAATTGTCAATACCCAAGATTTGATTGTATTCATAGAAGCACATATTTACAATCAAGGGACTTTGTTCCCCTTTGAAGAATTTCATGACCTCTTGGTTCTAGACAAAATAGATTCCTTAGGGTTGGTTCTACTGCATCATAGTCCCTACATAGAAATTTTAAGACCTCCAAGTCATAAGTCTCAAGGTTTCTTCTTCCTCCTACATCCTAGACTTTGTGTTTTTTTTTATCATGGGCTTGTTCTAGTTGCTTTGTAGCAATATTTAATGTTCCATTGTCCCATACCATACTTTGTTGCTACTTTCTTGCTTTTTCGTTGCAATATTCAACTACCAATCACATTTATTTGATCGTCACATTCTTTCTTAGATGGTTTCTACACCCATAAGTATGCAAGAATATCATGACCTACTCCTTGGTCATTTACGTTTCCATTCTACCACTATTGTGTGAAGGTTGTTTTCTTCCAAGACATTATCCAACCAATCTATTTGCTACTTCTCCATATGTTTCCCAAAATTTATTTTAGTTATGGTTTCAACTTTACAGCTTAGGGGATTTTGGAAACATATCTTTTCCACACATTATTTTTGCAAAATATTCATTTTAACCTTGCACCCTTGGTTTGGGGCTTCCTTATTTCCATATCCCTAAACTATCCCTTCTTATTTGATAAGATTTATGATTTTTCAATGTAGAGATTCCCTTCTTCCTTCAAGACTTTGCATGCTTAGCTAATTACAACACTTTTAAGCCAATAAAATATGCCCTCAAATCATTGTTTCATTTCATCCTAGGTGCATCGTGGATGTATATATGTTTCCTCATTAGGTCTGGAATTGCATGATTTCCAAAATTCTCCTTTCTTCTCATCTTCCTTTAACAACACTTATTATCCTTTACTATAAACTCACCATAATCTCAACACCCTTTTCATCATGAAATTTATAAAAATGTTTAGATGCTTTGAGCACCTCAGCCTCTTCTAGTTCCTTGCCTAGATTGTTCATGTTGTCTTCCTCAATCTTGGGAGTGTCCAACTAGTCCTCTAGAAATTATAAATCCTTTTCATATTGTGACAACAAAATATTTGAATGATAACCTTTCTCCTCTTTGTGGGTGTCTCCAAAAATGAACCTTTTTTTATATCTACTTCATTTTATAACAGCCTTAAAGAGGTGTCCCTCATCCTGTACATATTCATAAGCCAACTTCATCCTTATTGGAGGAATGGTTTCTTTTGTTTTGTGGAAGAACTTCTTTTGATGGTTTTCAGGAGAAAAATTTATTTCTTCTTACTCCTACTTTCATGAACCCATTTTTGTACTTTCTTCCTCCTTTGGAACAATATGTCCATGCTCCTTACCTACCAATGAAACTTTACAAACATTCAACAAAATTTGATTTTCTATTTAGGTAAATACATTACCTTAGCATCTGAAACTCCCTTCCCTCACATGTTCACTAGGGGTTACACTCCCTTTCACCATCACAAGTCGACTTCCCTTCATTTCATTGGTTGAACCATCTTTTTCTCTGTCTCTTATAGGCAATTGCACCTTATATTCTTCCTTTATGACAACCATTAATGACTACCATTCTTCATTACTTGCAAGAAATGCATCAAGACACAATATGTCAATTTCAAAAAAACAATGCTCTCCTTCCTTATTTATTGCCTCCTTAACCAGTTCCTCCTACTCGTCTTATATGCGACATTCCCTCGGTGTCTTATCAACATATGTATCATTTTCTCCTTCTCCATGGATCAATCTCTTCTCTGGTTCACAGTAGTGAATTACTTCATCCTTAGGCTCAAATTCTATAACTCTTCTTCGTCCAATTGTGATCTTATCAAAGGCCTCATACTCTTCTCTAGCTCTCTTGCTTTAGGGGATTTCTTCTTAAAACTCTTTCCTCTGATAGGAAATTTGACCTTCTTATTTAGGTTCCTTCTCCATCTTTGGTCTTCATTCTCTAGTAACATCTTCATTATGCTTAAGCCTCTTCTTCAACTCAACTATATGTTTTTCAATATCCTCTCTATTTATTCCATTTTCCTTGGAATTATTCTCCCTTCTGCAATGGCTTATCTTAGAACCATGACTATGGCCATCAATAGCCATGTTCCTTCCTCCTTTGTGAGCTTTCTCTCACTAACTATGAGCCAAAATCAATCTCCTGTGACAAGTCTTCTCCATCACTTCTTACCTAATACCTCACCTACTTCTCCTCATCCTCGGATTTTGGTATTCCTATGTTCCCTCTTATTGAACCTTCTTGAGCACTCCTTGCTCTTCTTTGGATTCTACACATTTCTCACCTCCTCATAAATCCACTTGTTCTCTTCTCTTAGAGGACTTTTAATATCAGTTAGAACACTTTTGTACTTTTGCATCCTCCCTGTTGTAAGGGTTCTTTCCACAACCTTAAGAATACTACTAGTTCTTTGTTACAACTCTCATGGCTATAGTCAATACCATCATTACTACTTCTATCTAGGCACTTGTTAGCTTCTTGCCAAATTTAAAATAAATTTAAATACAAGTTTATGTGCGAGGTTTCTCCCTTATTCAGATTTTAAAATTTCCTGCACTCCTTGATTCAATTTGATTGAATTGTCTTCATCTTCACTTCTTGACTAAAAGCTCTTCAGACTACTCCAATCCTTTGTGTTCCATCATGATAATTCTTCTTCAATCACTATGATTCTTTACCTCTACAATGAATTTCTCCTTCATATATAATCTCCTCAGTCTTCTATACAACCATACTCTTTACTATCTCGACCACCAACCATTCTTGGTACTCATCCCATTCCTAATCTTCTCCTCCACGAACAATCTTTCCCAATTTCCTCTCTTACGGGCTCTTGGTTCTTGGTTTTTGATTTCTTCTTCAAGAACAATTCCTTCATCCCCCTCGCTGACTAGAATATTTGATTTAGATAGCCACTTATTCCCCAAAGATGTCCCGCTCTCCCTCAAAGTCCATGATTAAATCGAAGTTATCTATGGAGGCGAAGGAATTGCCCTAGTGGCCAAAAGTGGCAGGAATCTAGGCAATTTTTTTTTTTAAATATTGCAGTAGCATTGTTTGAATCATGTTTTTGATGGTGGAAATGGATTCAGCACCATCAAAAACCTCTAGAGCACCCAAAATATTGAATTTTGATAGCTATAACCTAGATTTACAAAAGTCCCTGCCAGATTTTTTTAAAATCTTACCGAAATTTCCATTTTGAAGGCAAAAAAGCAAGCTAGTTAGACTACGACGATTAAATCTAGTGATTCAACGGTCATGGTTTTGCGATGGAAATCAACGATGCAAATTGCATGGGCGCTAACAGGGCTCAATATCGACCAATCCTCTTATTACCCAATGGACCCTTTTCATGATTGTGATGCAATCTTTGGAGATTGACAAATGACAATTGATAAGGTGCCAACAATTCCCCTTTTGGCCCACACATTTGTGAACCGATGTGAATTCTACCCCTCTAGAACCATGACCTCATATAGAGACTTTGCCGTGTACTAGTAAATATTAAATGTTGTCCCGAGATGGCTTTCATGGTGAGTTACCAAAGCTTTGACATGTAGTGAGTTTGCTTGAAGTATACTTTTGTAATTTGGACTTACATTATTCTTTTCGACTTATCATGCAATAGACTTGTTAACCGTACAACGCCACACTCACCCATGCACGCGACAACAATCCATAGGGTAAACATAAAAAACATTGTAAATATTAAATTACAAAATTACAAATTTAGATTGAAAATAATACACTATACCTAAAATATGGTAAACCAAATTAATTTTAAATAATTTATAGATATTTAAATACCTTAACTAACTCATAAATAACTAGCAACTAGCTTTTGCACATAAATTTTTGGAAAATAATGCCCAACTTCATTGTAAACCTTCTTTGAGGTTCTAGAACATTATTATCTTAAACGTTTTTATCGGTATCGTTTTGATGTTGAACGATATTTTTTAAAGGTATAGTGTGATGAAACAGTAAAATATAAATATTACTTACGTAGATATTTCAAGTGGAACGTGAAAAATGTTATTAATAATTTAATAAGTTATAAATTTTAAAATTTTAATTAGATATATTAACTTTACCGTACAATTTAAGTGATTATTCTTAATCCATTTTAATAATAAAAAAAATTAATTAATTAACAAATTGACTTAAAAAAGATAGAACTTTGAGCTTCTAATCAGTTTTATCTTAAATGTTTTTTTTAATGGTTATGATTATTATGAATTTGAAGTAACTGAGATGGGACGTAGCCGCTCACATGCCATTGCTTGCGAGTAAAGAAATGCACCTTGCTTTGTAAAGAGGCGAGTGCAGCTAAAGGCCTCGCAGAATTAATAATAATTAGCTTTACAGCTGAGTACTCCACTAACACAAATCTCCAATAGGATTAAGGTTAAGTTTTCATCGTTGCAGAGAGAGGTATTCCATTGTAAAAGGGATACCTTAAGTAAGGTTGAAGAGTCAATTAAGGGCCATATAATAATGGTTTCAGAAATTCACGTTGATATTACATGATATTTTGAAATTATTTTCAATTTACTTGCTCAGGTAATGGTTGCAGAAAATTACGTTGATGTTACATGATATTTTGTAATGCCTCCCCGTTGGTTGCAATGACAGATTGGAAATTTTTGTAAGGTAGTTTGACATATATGCAAATGAAGGTTAATCTTTCCCATTCAAAGGATTTACATAGTAGAAGGAATGAGGGTTACTCGGATACAAAAGGCAGAATACTGGTATGAGGATTACTACAAGACGAAACGTAGAATAGAGTTACATTTTTTTAATTAGTTTCGAAGATTATGCATAATTTGGTTATTACTGTGAAGACCTATTGTCCATGGATTCTTCTTCGAGAAGGCCAATTTGCCTTTGATACTTCGAGAATGACAGGATTTGGTGTTTTGGAAATCACTGAAAAACTAGAGGTTTGTAGTGCCGTTAAGAAAGGAGGATAAGGTGACCCAAAATATCTTAAAACGCGGAAGGGACCGGTATCGAATCTTTTTCAACCTTTGCAGCATATCCACGTTGCCAAATTCATGTTCCGAATCCGAGAAGTGTTATCGGTGATACATGTTTTTCATGGCTGGGTAGGTGCAGATTTCTCCGCCTTGTTTCGGTCCAGCGCTCTGCTGGATCACAATTATATCCTTGGAGACTTTGGAGAGATCTTCCCTACTCCGCTACTGTAGTTGCTATGGTAAGAAATCTGTTTATATAGTTGCCCATTGCGGTAGTCTGTCTAATTTGCTTAGAATCGGTCAGGATAGGTTGGAATTTTTTTTACCTAAATGTTACATCTAGTGAAAAACTCATTTTAACCCTATATATAATAAAAAACCCTAATTCCAACTTAAAACTACTACAACATCACTCCTATTTATTTCAAATATATATACACTCTATTTCAAATATATATAACATCACTTCTATCAATTTCAAACATATATGTACACTTACTTTTTCTTACTTTCACATATATACTTACTTTTCCGGTTATTTGCCCGAATCAAAGAAGAATAAGTACATAGCCCTTCCTTTTATGTGGTTTAGCATTTAGGTGTAATATTTTGAGGGCGTCTAAGACATTTTTGACATTATTGGGGCATATTTTTTTATTTAATTTGTCTAGTTTAATTTGTCCATAATTGGGGCATATTTTTTTATTTAATTTGTCTAGTTTAATTTGTCCATAATTTTAAAAGTATTTGTTGAAATCATAAGTTTCTCGGTATTATAAGTTTGAGTTGTAATTTCTCCACAATATAAGTATCTTATAAAAAGTTTCAAAGCAATCAATATAAGTAGTCAAAAACTTATTTTAATAGACAAAAATTAAAATTTGACTTTTTTTACAATATTAAAAAATATTATACCAAATATTAATTAAGTGGTTTCATAAATAATTAATTGGTGACAAGGGGTAATCATGATCGATAATAAATTAACAAAACCACATTACTAAATGATGTTGATATACTAATCATGCAGAAGCATCTTATCTCCAACTCAAAACTCATTTTGACTAGACCTCGGGGTTTCATTTACCAAGGGAGTTGGTTCCCTAAGTTAGATTTAATTATTTAGATATATTGATGATTGTTGGAGCAGGGTCCCTTAGGACTGCATTTTTGGAAGTAAATAATATTATTTTTTGTAGTTTTGAGTTGTGTGCGCTAAGCAATGCATAGTCAAGGGGCTTTGGGGCGGGTCAAAGTCCCTTCATGAGTTGTAATTGGGCTAAAGGGTAAATCTAGGAATCTCAAACCACAGTTTGTGGACCTTAGTATGAGCGCAAGCTAAGGTATAAGTAGAAGTCTAGATCGAGTTAGATAAGGCAGTTTCTTATGGAAGTTTTATGTAAGCTTGGATGTAGTGATTGAGCTTTGAAGTGAATCTGTGTAAGCGTATGTGTTTAAAAGGCTCCTGCAGGCTGTGTGCACGGAGACCTTAGTACGGTTGTGTGCAGACCCCATTGGCTATGTTCGCGTGTAGATCTAAATGCTTGTAAGGGTTTTTGCAAACTGCTGATGAATACAAACCTGTTTTGATAATATATGTACAAAATGCATCTTTGATTTGTTGTATGATCTATTTCTGCATATGATTTATGGTTATCATATAAGATTTATATTATCTATCATTGGTTCGGTTGCATATCTATTTTTACTTTTAATGAATGATAATTGTTGCATATAACATAATTAGAACAGTAAAGGGATTGCAGATATACTGTCTGTGCGTGCATGCAACGTGTGATAATTAACATAGGGTTTCTGGTGCGCAAGTCAGTCTGTGTAGTAAAATAGATCTGAAGATGCCCACTTCATTTAATTCTCTCTTAGGGTGTGGAAACCTGGTTCCAACACCCCCCCATACTGCTTCCGGTGAGACTTTGGCCTATGCAAGCAAGTTATTGCCAAAGGGACAATAGTAATAGGGTTTTTTTGGTTACACGCTAACTTTGAACTTGGGTCAGGACACCTCAAGCCAACAAATGGTTCTATTGTTGGGATCGAGATCATTTTGAGAGAGATTATATGTTGTGGAAACCATCAAAGACTGAATTAGAAGAATGGTTTGAGCAAAATATATGTGAATTTTCCATCAAGGAGAATAGAAGTAAGAAGTTGTATACTGAAGAGTGGAAACATACGTATTTTTCACATAGGTCTACGAAATCTTCTTTGTAACCTTTGCACATGAATTACAAGAGTGGTTATAAAGACTAGCTGAGTTTCAAACCTACTGGAAGGGTGATAAGATCACTCAATGGATGGTTAAATTGATCCAATAGTTAGAACAGACTGATAACTCCATCACCCGCACTGTAGACCATTGGGTCGAGAAAATTTGGGTGGATTTGTGACAAAATTTGTCGTTGATTAGTTTTTTTCATATTATGAAGTAGAAAGGAGGTTCTTCAAAGAACCGAGGGGTAAGTTGATACACTCTCTTCCTTTGATGATTAAGATGCTATTATGTGAAAGGGGTATTATATGCAGTCACACTGTGTGAATGATCCCAAACGAAGTTGAAAGAACTACGCACAACGAAAAGTACTTTCATGTTAACTAGAGAGTAGATAGATCTATATATAGCCCTCTAAGAAACTCGCCTAATAGTAATACAGAGAGTGGTGAGGCTACGCACACTGAAGGTAGCCCTCCAGTCACCCCACAGTCGAACTCACACAGGGGTAAGTCATCTCCTACTCCACCACCACCTCCACTGCCACCAAGAGGCGATATGGCTGTGCATATGAAGCTACCCATCTTCAAGGGTGTGGGAGATGAAGACATGGAGAGATTCTAGTTCATTGTAGATGAAGTATGGACTAAGAAAAATGTCAACACTGATGCTGTCAAGAGGGCACAACTAGCTATGGCGTTTGAAGGTCATGCTTTGGACTGGCTTGTGGGATATGTGGTTCAAAACATTGATCCTACTGTCGATGAAATCAAGAATGCCTTATAGCAACAGTTCAGAAAACCAAAGTCTTGCTCACAATGTGTAACAGAGCTGAAAGAAATCCAACAAGAACCAAATGAATCTATATGGGAGACAGATCAACGATTGAAGCGCATCAGTGATGGAGAATTTATCTATGATGATAAGCAACATAAAGAATGGTTTATTTCCATGCTCCTGCCACACCTGCGCGACCCTATGAATCAACAGAAAATTGATTCTCAGGCGAAGGCTCTTGAAGCTACCATGAAAGAAGTTTCCATGAAATTGGAGTCTGCACCCTGAACTGATGACTAGTTTGGAACTTTACAAATCCAAAATCAGTTAGAAGAGATGCACTTGGAAATTCAGAACCTACGTAGAGACAGAGGGAAAGAAGTCGGTGCAGATGTATGGTGTATACGTTGTAAGGGTTCCAGTCACACAAAATATTAGTCTACCTTGCTTCAAGATTACATGCAAGCAGGAGGACCAAATCCATTGCGACCCAGGGATGCTACAGGACCAAGTGGTACTCTCACGCTGTGGTGCACTGACTTTCAAGTGGCTGGATGGCATGACACAAACCATTGCCCTTGATTAGGAAGTTATGTACCAGAACTAAAGCAGTAATGGTGTAGGTTTTTCTCTTCATTTGGCCATGATGAGCACCAATGAAACACATTTGATCTGATGATAGACAATGCCAACCTCTATAGAGTGCAGTCCCACCCATATTCACCAGCATCCCCCTCTCAGTGTGGTGGATCTCCAGCAAGAAGAAGGGGAGGAGGTAGAGGTGGAGGTGCAGGTTGTGGAAGAGGACTACTGATTTTATATAATTATGGAGACACTGGGAACTTTGCGCACAACTTTACAAACCCTACGCTGCAGTTTTCCAGGTATTGTAGATAGTTTGATCATGTTATTTAATTTTGTCCTATTTTGATTGCTAGAATGCAGGAGAAGCAACAACAAACACATACGCAGAATATAAAAATGGTTAGAGCTGAGCTCCAGGATGATGATCCGAGTGTAAACATAATTACATGCAGTGGTGCTACCATTGGAGAAGACGAGGGAAAGAAGGTTGATGTAGAACCGTGGATTAGGAAGGTTTCTGAAAATAAGTAAGGACTCAACCTGCAGAAGGAGAAGGAGAATTTTGTAGAAGATAGAAAGGATTTTTCTACTGCAGGTGCATCCACATCCAAGTCAATCACAGAAGCAAAGATCGATGATGAATTCAAACCCTTTTTGTAAGCTTGCATCAAGCTATTACATAACCAAAAATTAGTAGACAACCTTCAGGGTCTGATAGATAGTTGTGCGGATAAGGAGTTTCATCAAACTGAGAGCAAGGTTGTAAACAATATCTACAAGAATAATAAGAGAACTAGTCAGGAGATGCGCATGACTGTGCAAATTGGGAATATGAGATGGATCAGGTCATTTTGGACTTGGGATCTGATGTAAATGTTCTACCTAAGAAGACCTGGCAGAAGATGGGTGAAACAAATATGGAATGGTCCAGTATTCAACTGCGCATGGACAATCAACAGAACATTTTTCCATTGGGGAGACTCCCACAAGTTCTGGTAGACATTGCTGGAGTAAAGGTACGCGAACACTTTGAAGTAATAAAAATTATGGATGATGCAGACCCCTACCTTGCATTGATAGCGCTGGATTTGGCCATGGACATGGGGGGCATCATCAACTTGAAGTGCAGGAGCATGATCTTTGAAAACAATGGTACTCAAGTCATAGTACCTTTGGATCCTGCGGAAGGGGAGAGATATATATAACCAGTGTGCAACGGAGATGATGTCGACCATATCTACAAGTTGGCTGCAGGAGATAAGGATTAGATAAACCCAATTGTTGTTGGGATGCTAAATTGGGAATATGATAGCTCATGTTTTTCATGTTCAGATGGAGAAATGGATAACTAGAAGAATCATCTACATGATGTTTCTGTGCTACTCTGCCTCAGAGTTACTAAAAATTTGCGATGCATCTCCTCAGAGGTACATGAATTACCCTATTTTGATGGCTCTAGCAATGTTGTTTTATTTTGGGAAAAACTAGAAAAGGTTCTTCCAAAAGAGTGAAGGTTTTGGGCACTTGATCTTGCTATGCGCGGAAGTCCACGATATTGGTGGGATGCACACAAAGGGAACTTTGAGGACTGGGAAGAATGCAGCAGAATGATGCGGTTGTGCTTTGAGCAACCCACTACCCCACTGACTGAAATTTTTGGTGGTCGAGGTGATCCCCGCAAACACTTGGCTACATGGATGGAGGTTTGGGATAAGAAGCCCAAGGCCAAATGGGTTCACATATTGTTTGTCCATATGTTGGGACCAACAAGGAACCCTTCAAGCAATGCACACCAGTGACAAATCTACATCAAGCAATCGCTTTGGAGGTGCCACTCCTTTCAAGGTACAAGTCAACTTTGACATTCATATATTTGAAGGAAAGATAGATGTAGAGTTATAGATACATTGTTGAATTTGTTGCAAGGGTATTTCTCGGTCCATGATTTCTCTAACTGAGAAAAGATTACTTTTTCACTCCTAAAAGCCACCCCCTATGTCAAAGACTGGTGGGAAGCCTAATGTGAGCAAAACGATGAGAGGGAACCCTCTCTGTTCTTGGCCGCACCCACTTGGAATTTGTTCCGAGATGGCATCAAGGAACAATATTACCCCATGGGTAGCTATGAGGACAATTACATCCAATGGACCACACTATGACAATAAAGGGATTAAGATGTGCACGAGATGACGAATTTGTTCCATACCCTGCACAAAAATTTGGGTATTAAAGATTGAGAGAAACATTTGGCCCTTAAATGCCGCAGCTATTTGCACAAAGACATTCAAGAGGAAATGGAGTTCCTCGACATTACCTCACTTGGAATAACATATCGATATGCCACCAAGATCTAGCAGAAGAAGCGAGACTTTGGATCTGTGAATCTGAAGCCAGGGAAAGGTGCCCTCGAACTGCAGAACAAGGGGAAAAGCCAAAGCGAGGCAAGTCATAACAACACCACAAAGCCAAATAAGTACACAGGGAAGTGGTGTGAATTTCATAATAGCTCCACTCACAACACAAGCGAGTCTCGGGCCAAACAGTCGCTAGTGGCTGAACTGAAGGCATCTGAATCAAATGCATCTTCTGATTCTGATTTAGAATTGGACAAGGGGAATGACAAAGGGAAGAAGATCATTGATGCAGAACCTAGTTCCACCGTTGCCACCACCAAGCTCCAGAGGGAGGAGCTCAAGGATTTAGAGGAGGGGGAGCCCCTCTTCCATTCCTAGATGTGGGTGAAGGGTTCTCTAGTGAAATTCCTTGTCGATAGCGTAAGCCAAAAGAACCTCATTGCAGCAAAGGTCATGAAGCGGCTCAGCTTACTGACCACAAAACACCTACAACCATATACCATTGGGTGGCTTCACCAAAGAAGAGATCTTTGTGTCGGCCAACAGTGCCACATTTTGTACAACATCAAGCCCTTCACGGACGAGGTACTGTGTGATGTTTCTCCACTTGACGTGTCTAATGTATTATTAGGTCAACCATACTTGTGGAAGAGAAATGCTATGTATGAGTCGAAACCTCGTTCTGTTATTATTATTTTGAGAAATAATTTGTATAGGATACCAGAGGTAGTACCGCCTTCTTCCATATTTTTGAGTATTGCAAAGAAATGCAGTAAGATCATTTCCCAAAACAAGGAAAAAAATTTTCATTATGATACGCCCACAGGGAAAGAAGAATATTGCGGTTGTAGCCTCCAAACAAGGCTCCCCTACGTGGCAACAACAAATGGAAAAAGTCATGGAGGAATACAAGGACATTTTCTCCTCACCCACAGGGGTTCCTCTACACTGTCAGGTCAAGCACTCCTTTGATTTGACCCGAGGCACATCGCTGCATAATAGGATGATCTATCAATGTTTGGTTCTGTAGAATGATGAAATCAAGAGGCAGATGCAAGAGCTATTGCAAAAATGGTACATCAAGCGAAGCTCCTCACATGTACTATTTGAGGTTGATAAAGTAACCAGATTTACTGAACACTTCCAGCACATCTTCTAGCAAGTCCATGATATCCTAGAGAAACCCAATGCTATGTACAAGCAACGACATGATCAACATCGAGTGCCACACAAGTTTTAGGTGGGCGAAAAAGTTTTGCTACATTTGCAGAAGGAGCACCTCGTTGGGCCTAAGCGCAAGCTTCGCCCACTCCGATATGGGCCATAAACCATCACCAAGGCGGTAGGGGACAATACCTTCGAGCTCAATATTCCACCATTCCTTGGTCTGCACCCAGTTTTCAATGTGGACAGTCTTCGTCCCTACTTTCCACCATTGATGGACACTTTCAACATTGCAGAACAAATCACACCAACTAAGCTAAACCCTAACTGCATGGAACAGGCCACAACTGATTGTATCATGGACACATAGATCAAGAATGCTCGCCAGCAGAAGATCCAGTTGTATCAGATTGTCAAAGCTGGCCAACTCTTGAACCAAGGCAAGTGGCTCACCAGGGACCAAATTCAACATAAGTTTCCTCATCTCATGGAGGAACTCAACATGATGGGGACCATTTCTTCCTAAAGGGGGAGGAATGATCTAGGTGGATATTGGTGGCCACTCGAATATTCCACTTGGACGCCCACCATTGTTTCTTTCATCTTTTCAATTTCCTTAATTTTAGCACAATTTACTATTTTTGGCAGTTTTTAGGGTCCTGAACTTCCAGAGTCGTTTTGAGGCCTTAAACGAAGTTTTTTTGGGAAAATGGGACCAACATGGGTATTTAACCTATATTATGCACTCAAAAGTTATATTCCTCAGATAGATATTTCTAACAAGGTATTGAGTGTGTTAAACGAAGACCGTATTCAAAAGTTACGTCCTCGGGAAGTTGATGTACCAAATTACCCAAACAGGGCCCATAGTTTTGGCACTTCATGATCTCCTAGGATTATGTTTTTGGATGTTTAGGTTTTTCATTGTTTCTCAATAATAAATAGGCCTTTGAGCCTCATTGTAACATAGTTTAGAGGCATGTAGCCACTACATCTCTTCTCAGAGATAAGCTACCATTGCTCGAGCTAGTTTATTTCCATTCTATCTATAAGCATATTTCAGTTCTTTGATATTAATGAAATGAAGTTTTATTTCTGCTGCATATTTGTAGTTATGGTTATATTCGTATTATGTTTCATTCCTACATAATTCCAGATCAAAAAAGGAGGAGTCATCTAAGCGACTAGAACAACCCAGTCACAGCCTTAAGTCTGGTATGCGAGTGACTGGGGTTAGATATAGACTGAGGTGAGCATATTGCAACCCTAACTATCGGTCACATGCATAGTGATTCGTTTGTGCAATTAGAAGGCTCTAGTCGCACACATGCGCCTTTATGGGAGTGACTGTGGTCGAAATAATTCAGTGATGTGCCTGCAAATGTGGCCCAAAACCCTAGATCTGAAATGAGAGCTTCAAACCCTGCAATTTCACCTCAGAGTGAACCTATTCCTCTATGGACAAGACTTAGACCTGTGCGAGCCAAAAACCAATATAGAAGAGTGTCTCATGATTTCTTCCAAATGAGGTAGAGGTTTCTTATATTTATATCCTTCCAAAGAGGTCCACTTTACTTTACTATTGACCTTATCAACTATGCACATGTGGGATTTTCTTCATAAATACACGTTCCCTTATCCAATTTGAGTGATATTTTAGTTTATTTTGGTCCTCTTGAAAAGAGGAATTCAATGAAATCATTATATCCATCAAGTGATCTATCCAAAATCGAATTGACATCAATTGCATATTTTTAACATGAACTGCACATTGCGTAGTCTCAAGGCTCAAGCTTCACTCCTGACTACCTGAGCTGCATAGTTTCATAGTCACTGAACCTCTCTCTCATGCTATGACCTAGTTCCAGCTCAGTCAGTGGATCAAAATTCACCATATTATACTTTAGGTGTATCAGACTGATGTCTTCTCGTCATGAGTGAATTGCAGATACAGGTACCCTATCATACCATGACAAGATGATGAAGAAGGAGAATGAAGAAGAGAAACATATCGAAATACATCTTTGTAGCTGATTATAAAATATGATTAATCAAGAGAAAGAAAAGGGAAATCAATATGTGAGCATAGCTCAGGACTTGATTACATTTAAGACTCCTTACCTCTAATCCATATGGAGGTGGAGAAAAGAGCATCCTCATGGAGACACATAGCAAGGAGCAACAAAAGTGACTTGACATTGCTACATCATCATGAAGTCCATATCAACAGTGTCATGTCAATTCATGTCATGAGTCATAACATGCCACATCATTATTGTGGATTATTTAATTTATGTTTTGAAAATGTATTGTAAAGTGGAAGTCTAAAGGACATGTACATAATATGAAGAGTCATGTAAAGTTGAAAAGTCATAGGAAGTCAAAATGTCATGAGGGTAGTCGAAGAGTCACAAGGAAGGTGAAGTATCACCTCCTCATTGGTTATAAATACACCCTCGTTGTATGACCAATTGAATTTTCACCTTGGCTCCTCCTGCAAGGCATTAGAGAGACAAGCTAGTTCTTTTGGGAGCAAGGAGTGGCTCTAGTGCTCCACTATTGCAGCTAGTGGTGTTCATTGTATACATGTGTATTTGAACTTTTAATTAATATCAGAAGCCTCATGGGCAACACGTTATTCATACATGGATTATAAATATTTGTAAGACTATTATGTGGATCTTTGTAATTAATGTTTGATTTCATTTGTGCCAAAGTAGTTGAAATATTTCAGTTATTTTAGTGCTTATCATATTGAGAATGTGCTGTAATGGTTTCTATAGTTGTCGCATCCTTGTGGACAATTTCGCTAGATGTTAGACACTTCTTTCTTGTTATATTGGTTATAATGACCATCACACCTTTGTGGAATATTTCACTAGATGTTAGACAAATCCTTCTTGGTTGTGTATGTCTCTACTAGGGTGGTACTATTACCTCTCTCTTAAAGGCTCACTTATTTCTCTCCCTCCACAATAGAATAACCTTGACACACCTACAAACAAACACTCACCAGTCACACTCACTTTGTTTTTGAAGGCACAATTTAATTCCTCTCTCTTTCTCATATTTAGAACCAAGAAAAATCTTTAAGAACTCATCAACTGAGAAATATCTCATAGGGGGCTCCTATCCCAAATGGTGAGAGGTCTAATTGGGACCAAATATCAGGGAGACCCCTTGCATGTTGCGGGTCCAACATTGTCAACATTTATGGTGCTAGAAGGAGGGAATCGAAATTTTTATGGATGATAACCTCACCCACCCTAATATCATGTCTTCTGGTCAAGGCAGTAGCATTCCCAACACCTCCCCTAATCATATTCCTGAAGTTGGTGATTATTCTCAGCCCAAGATTGTACAAACTTGTGAAATATCTTACGGTTAGATCTAGGGCATCCATCCTATTACCCATAAGTTTGCAAAATCTATTGGATTGATTCTCGGAGTACACAATATTCCTAATTTTTTGAAGAGAACCCAACCACCCCCATTGAGATAGTGGTTTATACTATTTAATATTTGGTTCTCACCACCCTTGAAGAATTCGCAGACTCTATAGAAAACACATAGACTTCAGAATGACCTCCATCTTACAATGGTGGTGACAAAGATAACATTGTACTCTCAAATGATACTTTCCATGGGTTGGGCGGTGATGAAGAAGAAGAAGAACCATCAAATTCTAAAAAAGAGGAGGAGAAAAATGATGGAGATATGGTGAACCAATATCTAGAATGGATGTCTCAGGGATCACTTTCATTACCGAGTGTTATACATAAGATTCCAAGGCACCTGGAGAAGTTGTTAATGAATTATGACCTTGATAGCTTAATGAAAGTGAAGGACCATTTGGAAAACTTCTACCTACATCTACAAATGTTAGAGGTATGTTACGATGATGTTGCATGTAGAACTTCTCCATGTACCTTAGATGGCAGAGAAGATATATGGTACCAAAGTCTTCCTCTGAATTCTATCAATAATTGGAAGGGGTTTAAGAATATTTTTCTTGAAAAAATAGTTGATGACAAAACTCCCACCATGTTGTTAAAATATATGTGAAATATTATGATGGACCACAAAGAGAGAGTGAATTATTTTATTTGTAACACCCTCATCCCTTAATTTCGTTACAATGAGTGAAAGTTTTAGGTTAACCTTTGGCATGAATGGTGGATCAGAAGGACTGGACAAAGCCTTGCAAGATATAGAAGCAATTGTCTTTGACGATTCCCAACCTCTGATAGAATGTGTTGTGCTAGCATGGGAAGCAAAAATGCAGGATATTTCCAACTGCAAAAATATATCAGTGGAAGATAACAATGAAGATCTAAGAAATATCAATATCCCAGAATCTGAGGGGGAGCGTGTATTTGAAGGGCCCTTGTTAGGAATGGTGGATGTAACTAAGCCTTTGAAACTAAAGGAATTTAACATCGAGACAGAGGAACAACCCAGGTTTGCCAAAATAGGAGATTATTGGGATGATGACACAGTGGGAAAGGTTGTGGAGCTGTTGACAAAATATCAGGAATTGTTTCCCATGAAGTTTTCTAAACTCAAAGGAATTGTAGGAGATTTGGGAGTTATGAAAATCACTCTGAAACCAGATGTGTACCCCATCAAGCAGTGACCATATCGGTTAAATCCAAAATAGAAACATAAAGTGAAGGAAGAATTGGAGAAAATGGTTTCTACATGAATCATTGAGCCCGATGGTTGCTCAGGAAAAGAAGACTAAGGGAGAAATAAGGATTTGTGCAGATCTGCACAAACTGAATGATGCAGGTGTACATGACCCCTTCCCCACTCCATTTTCAGATGAGATATTGGACAATGTGGGAGGACAAGAGGCCTACTCTTTCACTGATGGATTTTCAGGGTATCTTCAGATCAGTATTACGCGAGAAGACCGAAGTAAGACCACTTTTTCAACAGAATGGGGATCCTTCCAATACACAGTCATGCTATTTGGATTGAAGAATGCACTTACTATATTTTTGTGTGTAGCAGTAGCCGTATTCAAGTAGTTCATATACAAGTTTCTCGAAGTGTACTTTGATGATTGGACTGTCTTTGGACTGGTGTAGAAGCATGCTTCCAACCTGCACATGATTCTCGACACTTGCACGAAGCATCAGATCTCTCTTAACTTGAAGAAGTGTATATTTTGTGTTCCTTTTGAAATTTTGTTGGGACATATTGTTTGTCAGCAAGGATAGATGGTAGATCTAGCTAATATTGCAGTTATTATCAACTTGGAAGTCCCTGCCAATGAGAAATAGTTGCACTCTATTCTAGGACACACAAGATATTATAGAAAACTCATTCAGTGCTATCCTTTGATCACTACACCCATGGAAAAATTATTGAAGAAAGATATGTCCCTTTTATGGGATGAGGAATGTCAAAATAGCTTTGAGATGTTGAAGGAAAATATGGTTACTGCACCTATTTTAATATTCCCTAACTGATCCAAGGTCTTCCATGTGCACATTGATGCCTCCTACATTGCACTTGGAGCTGTCTTAGCAAAGTCAGGAGAAGGAGATATTGATCACCCCATTGCCTTTGCAAGTAGGAAGTTCTCCAATGTGAAGCACAACTATTCAACCATAGAGAGGGAAGAATTAGCTATGGTCTATGCTCTACATAAATATAGGCATCATCTGCTAGGAGGGCACTTCAAGATGTTCATTGACCACTCTGCTTTGAAGTACCTGGTCAATAAACCTGTGTTGGGGGGGTAGATTTGTAGATGGTTGTTGCTATTTCAAGAATATGATTTTGAAATCATTGTTAAGCATGGTATATTGAATTCTGGATCTAATCACTTATCACGCATTGAGAATGGAGAGGAACAAACCAGTTTGGAGGAGGGACTATCGGACGCGCAGCTCTTTGCTATTAAATTGGTTGATGAATATTGTTATCACTGGAAAATCAGAAAATAAAAAGATATCATGAAATGTCAAGAAGAAGGATTTATAGGGTTGAAAAACATTAGAGAATCTGGAAAATTTAACTTTCTCTAAGGTCAAGAATAAAAACTATCAAATTGTGCACAAAAGACACAGGAAAAGTGCTCTCCACGCGCATTTTTCTTCGATAGTAACACTGGTCTCAACAAATTTCCCTAAACAAGCCATGTAGTCTTGAGTATGGAGGAAGGTCACCATCTGGGACCACTTTGCACACTTCAAGAAGAATATTATCCACTTGAGGCCACTGAAGGACAACCACCTAGAGCCACCTAGAGAGCTCAAGTGAGCACACAACAAAATCAACCACCACTCTTAGGTCACTATCCACAATTGTACCAATAGAAGGAAGAAGATTTGAATTTTTCCTATCAAAAGGCCACTATGAGAAGAAAAATTTAGAACACATTGTTATGCTTGCCAAATTTCCCATGAGAAAACCATAAGTGTGTTGCTCAAGCAGCAAGAGAGTGAAGGGATTCATTTGCTGGCCATCCAATATCTCAATCCCAAAGGAGAAGTGCATCAATTGTCCGATATCCAGTCACTCATTTGAGGAGAAGAGAGAGGCCTACAAAGAGCTTAAGGGTAGAGCCCTCCTTGCTTTTAGTATTAGAGCTCCATAGCTCTAAGGACTCACTGCAAGTTTTTTAGTGTTATACCTCTTTTTTACCACCAAAGGATAATAAAAGGGGATTCATTCTCCATTGGTATTATTAGTTAGTTTACTCGATATTGAGCTTGTGTTTATGTTTATTTGTTGTTTCTTGTTTCCTCCTCTTTTTGTAGTATGATATGTTCCATAAACTAGTTTTTCTACATGTTATGATGCTTCACTAACCATCTAACAACTCATTTTTGCTTTGTGAACAATGCTTGTAGCCTAGCAATCACTCCTATCAAGCATCGATGTTTTTCATACACTTTTGTACTAAACACACCAACATAAACACTTTGCAGATATCATTCACTTTCTGAGTACTGGTAGTGCACCTATTGAATAATCGGTGAAACAAAAGAAGGAGTTGGTTTCGCACGTAGTTGACTTTAAATTTATTACTGGTCAACTGTACAAGTTGGGAGTGGATGAAGTACTAAGAAGGTATGTTTTAGAACATGAAAGAAAATACATTTTGGCTAAAGATTATGGGGGAGTGGTAGGAGGCCACTATGTAGGAAACGCTACTCCACAGAAGGTGCTGCATGTTGGGTTATGGTGGCCCACACTACACAGTGATGCACATGAATATTGTCGAGCTTGTGATGCATGCCAAAGAAAAGGGAAGCCATCGTGGAGAGATGAAATTCCATTGCAACCACAGATGGCCCCACACAATTTTGATAAATGGGCCATAGACTTTGTTGGACCTATTAATACTCCTAGGAAAAATATTGGCGCATGCTATATCATCACTACAAAAAATTACGTAACCAGATGGGAAAAATCCAAGCCAGTAAAATATTGTACTGTAGACACTGCTATGCAGTTTATTTTTGAAAATATATTGACTAGATTTGGGTGCCCAAAGATATTAATGAGTGATCAGGGTACACGCTTTGAGACCATTGAAGCTCTGACAGAGGAATTTCATATACATCACTAGAAGAGTACTCCCTATCACCCTCGGGAAATGGTGCAATGGAAGCCTTTAACAAAATCTTGGAGAATGTGCTCACAAATATCTCCAATGAAAGCCAGAATGATTGGGATGTGCGCATCCCTTCTCTCTTATGGTCTTATTGGACCACTTGCAAGAATTTGACGAGTAAAACACCATTCATGATGGTTTATGGCCAAGAAGCAACCATGCCAATGGAATACATCATCCCAAGCCTATGCATCGCATCATTCACGAATATGTCTTAACCAAACATCATGGAGGAACGTTTATCATAATTAGTTGCATTAGAGGAGGATCGGTTTACTGCTAACTTTCATCAACAAGTGTGGAAGGCACATGAAAAGGCCTGGCATGATAGGAACATCCGGCAGAAGGCATTCCAAGAAGAAGATCTAGTTTTTTTGTATGAAAATTAGTTTGCGTGCCACCCAGGGAAGTGCATAAAGCATTGGTTAGGGTCGTATATTGTGAAGGAGATCACTAATGGAGGTGCAGTGTGCTTGGACACGTTGCATGGCAAGATTATTCCCAGGTACATCAACGAAAGCCAATTGAAGCCATATAGGGATAACCCTATGCCTACCAAATGAATATATTGCCAGAGGAGCGAAATCCACTTTTCTGTGTGCTGCGTAGAAGACCTACGCAGGCAGGTGTGACATGAGCACAAAGGTTGGGTGTAGTGGGAAAAGCTAGCCGTTGGAATAGTAACTTTGGGTGAAAAATCAATTTTACCATTGGATGGAGCAGCTTTTCTACATTTAATGAGGAGATCTTACAGGATTTTTTACTATTTTTATGAGGATAAGGTGCCATTAATGAAGTTCCAACCATTTTTACCATGGATCGCCTATAAAAGTAAGGAAGCGAGTCACATTTTGTTCCTTTGTTGTTTGAGTGAATTGTGCCTTGTAATTACCTCTGTGAACTGTATGTCTAGCCATGAGACCCCCGTATTCGACATGAGAAATCTTGAATTTATCTTCAAGCCCAGAATGATGGTAACTAACCCCGCTGTTGATAGTGCGCACTCGGAGGAGCACTCTGTGCCACTTACGACATCCACTCAACCAGGCTCTGATGACGTACATAAAGTTATCCCTGAAGTGCCTGAAGTCATGTCCACACCTGCCAAAGGAAAGGGCAAGATAACCATGGGATCGTCCCCAAAGTCATAAACATTGTTGCACCAAGCATCAAAGGATAGGTATCCTATAGGAGACTTGAAAAAGAGACCCATGAGCACAAATGAGGAGGCCGCACTCTTCAACGAGCCCATCTCATGGTTCCCAAAGTATGTAAGGCCACACAGACCCTTTGTGAAGGCACTAAGGGATTTGGACACGGTGCATGATTACCTGCAAATCCCATTGATCCCAGAGGCAGTCACGTTGGAGGGGGATATGTTTGGGAAGATCCCTGAGTCAAGTTCGATGACTATGATATGGAAAATGAGAAGACATTCCCTGATTTGGAACCAGATTTCTACCTTAAGCGTGTTGTATATGTTGGAGTCGTGAAAGTAGAACCTATGCCTTGGGCACGTGGGTTGAGTAATGTTGGAATTCTCAATTTTTTTAGGATTCCTCACTTTGATGGATATCCCATCACGGATATATGTGTGCACCAGCTACTGGCATTGGTACACGATGGGTTCCTTTGGATCAAGAGCATAATTTCAATCGATGCCCCGTTGATCCATCGAATCACTAACCTGCCAAAGAAGGGACCCAACCCCATTACTAATTATGGCAAGAGCTAGGAGCTGAAAGTAGTTGCAAAGGTAAAGAAGGACTACAAGGTGGGACACGATACTAGGGGCTTCCTGGTGTAGAAAATTGACAATCTAGTGGCACACCTTGGAACCTTAGTGCTGGGTTGTAAAATGATGCGTAAATGAAGGCCTAAGGTGGTCCCTGCACACATCATCGTACTGGTCGAGAAGTGCGAGAAGGGCATAAGCTTTAATTAGTGATAATTACTCTACACTGAGTTCCTAGAGAACGTGTGTGAGGCATAGGAAGAAGGAAAAAATATTATTATTCATGACTGCTCCTATTAATTGCTCTGGTTGTGTGGGAGACGCTAGAGAGCGTGGCCTTCCCAGATGTAGAACCTAGTTTTTTTGAAGGGGCACGCTATGCCAGCTTGTGGGACTCAATAGACCCAAAGCACGTAATGGAGAATATGATATTTTGGGTCTTATTCGAAGGAAAATTGGCCACATATATCCACTCGTAGACCCGGTTGTCCCTTGCTATGCATGACAAATACAAATCCATTGTCGAATTCAAGGTGTTGATGGACAACGTTCAGATCCATGCGCGAAAATATTAGGTAGGGTACAACCTACCAAAAATGGTGATAGAGTTCGAAATTGACTAGGTCATTGCGACTTGGCCCGATGCATGGAAGGCTAGGCTAGGCTCTGCCCAGCTTGTCACAGCCTCAACATCCAACAAAGAGACAACAGATGCCGCTAAGGAGAAAGAAGCAGAGAAGGAAGTTGAGTTAGAGCTGGACATTTATCTCGGTGGTACAAATGGCCAAGATGGTACCGGAGCTGAGTCCCCCAGAGGTACCAAGTGTGGCATTGAAACCCCCAAGGGCGCGCGTAAAAAGTGAAAGGGATCCAAGACAGGAGGCATGAAGGAAGTCACCCTCATAGAGGATGACTTGGAAAAAATCGTAGATTTGGTTACATCTGCCTCTGAGGATCGATGGACTGCACTCGAGGAGCAGTATAAAGTTGTAGTAGAGGCACTACCGACTGAGTTGCAAGTCCTTCAGTGAAAAACTGACAACATTCAAGTGAGTGTGACTCAGGCGAGGCTGGATCAAGTGAGCGCGAGCACCAACATGATTATTAGAAAAACAGATACCTGGATCTTCCTATTCCCTGGAGCTGCGATTACGATGGAACAACCTGCCTTGCGTGTACAGTTCCATACATGTTCAAAGGTTGGAATCGACCTGTCTATGCTTCCCAGCAGGAAGCTACACACTATACAAATAATAATCACATATGAGATGCAGTGTTGTTAGGCACGCATGCACCAGCAGCTCAAAGAAGTCGAGCATAAGACTGCAACGTGGGCAAAAGAATCTCTAGAGGCAAAGACAGCCCAACAAGCAGTGTGGCTCTGTGCATGGAGCTAGAAAGCTTAATCGATCTCCTCTGTGGCGACCTTCCCAAAGTTCCATCCCTGCCTCTATTGCGCCCCAAGCTAAGGTTGAAGGATTAGTAGTAGCCCTAAAGGCCTCCTGCTTAGAAGTGCAAGCAGTTAAGGTAGACCTTTAGCAATAGATTGTGGAGTTGCAAGCAAAGCTCCAACCAGAAACTCCGTTGTAAGTACGAGTGCAGTGCGCTGCCTTAGCCAAGGAGATTTCAACAATTATTGCAGTAACAGTCACCAAGGGCACTGAACTCTTGGACGCAACGATGGGCTTGTGGAATTCGGTACATACCAAGCCACTTGTCAAGAAAATATCGCAGGAACTGTGCGCCAAAGAGAAGACTTTTGATGAGCTTTAGGAGGCGCTACCCACACTTGTGCCTGCTCAGAGAATGGAACGATCGTAGACGAGCTAGGTGCTGCATGACAAGGTTGAAGACCTATGGAGAAAGAAGTACATATTGACCACCCACATGAAGCCATGGGCATATGAAGCGATGAAGATATCACAGGATCTAGATGTTGTTGTCAAGGACCTAAGCCAAAAATACCAAAGTATCAATCTTGCAGCAGAGGGGATTACCTCTCAGAAGTTGGTGGATATGTCTCAGAGTGCTACTAATCAGAGCATGGGCATCCTTGTGCCCTTCACCACCGCCATTGACGAGATGAATACAAATATGAAGACCTTAGTGCCTCTATGACTTGGGATGATTCACAAGATTGTGTTGGGGGACTGTTGGAGCAAGGTCCCTTAGGACAACATTTTCATGAGTAAATAATAGTTTTTATTGTAGTTTTGAATCATGCATGCTAAGAAATGCATAGTCAAGGGGCTTTGGGGCAGTTCAAAGTCCCTTCATGAGTTGTAATTGGGCTAAAGGATAAATATATGAGTCTAAAACCATTTTTTGTAGACCTTAGTATGAGCGCAAGCTAAGGTATAAGTAGAAGTCTAGATCGAGTTGGATAAGGAATTTTTCATGGAAGCTTTATATAAGTTTAGATGTAATGATTGAGCTCTAAAGAAAATTTGTGTAAGTGTCTAGATCTAAAAGGCTCCTTCTAGCTATGTGCACGGATATCTTAGTTCGCCTGTGTGCAGGCCCCATTGGCTGTGTGTGCGAGTAGATCTGAAGGATTGTAAGGTTTTTTGTGAATTGCTGATGAATAAAGACATGTTTTGATAAATCTATGTACCAAATGCATATTTGATTTGTTGTATGATTTGTTTCTGTGTATGATTTCTAGTTACTGTATAAGAGTTATATTATCTATGATTGGTTTGGTTGCGTACATGTTTTTACTCTTAATTAATGATAATTGTTGCATATTATATCATTAGAATAGTAAGGGATTGTGGATATACTGTTTGTGTGAGCGCACAACCTATGATAATTAACCTAGGGTTTCTGGTTAGGGGTTCTAGTGCACAAGTTAGTTTATGTAGTAAAACATATCTGAAGACACCCACTTCATTTAATTCTCTCTCAGGGTGTGGAATCCTGGTTCTAGCACCCCCCCATACTGCTTCGAGTGAGACTTTGGCTTGCGCAAACAGGGAATTTTCGAAAGGGCCATTAGTAAGAGGTTTTTGTTGGTTACTCGCTAACTCTGAACCTGGGCCAAGACTTCTCAAGCCAACAATGATGTAGGATCATATTATCTCCAAGTCAAAACTCATTTTGACTAGATCTAGGGGTTTAATTTACTAAGGGAGATGGTTCCTTAAGTTATATTTAATTATTTAATTTAAATGTATTTTCCTATGCTTTTAGGAGAATTATATGTAAATAATGGGAGTGAGGAATATTGTAATTAAATCTACTCTTTAGGAGATATTTGGGGAATATTTGAGAGAGTTAGAGGGATTTAAGGATTAGTTAGATCTTATGAGAAGAATATGGATCTAGGTGAGGATTTTTTGGATCTCACCAAAATTATAAAAATACTAGGAGGGATTTTGCGATCTAAAACCAATTTTGGTTTAGATCCACTTGTATAACTTTATGTAAATCTATGAAGAAAAATAGACAAAGTATTGTTGGGCAACCTATGCCCATATTGTGAATGAGTGAGCTTGTAAATACTATGAATATTTTGTGTGTATGTGTGTTTTGTGTGTGTGCTTTTGTTTTTTGTATTGAGTAAGTTGGAGTGTGTTGTCTAGATGTTGTAGAAGGGAAGATTGTGCCACTAGTGAATATGTGAGTGTTGTTTTTCCATGATACTGGTGTCTAAGATAGAATCTGAAATCACTGATGCTACCAAACCAAGTTTCAAAATGAAAATACTTTGCACAATGGAATATAAACAACAATAATTCTACTAGTGCACAAAATATATGCAACTTTTTACACAATTTTGTACAATAACCCAACTTTTTTATATTAATCCAATTGAATAATACAATAGTATAAGACTCCTCAACTACTTAGGGACTTCTTCCCACTATATTCTTCCTACATTTCTCCAATGAAGACTAACATAGGGTAGGAGGGTTGCCACCTATCACTGCAACATGTCCTTCTCCCATAATGAACATGGACTAGGAGGACTACCCTTCTTCTGCTATAGATGTCCATCTCCACAAGGAAAGTCTAGGGCTTCTCAAATTGCTCCTGAATGGTCAAAACCTTGAGCTTTTCTTTTGCCACTCTAGAAACCACCTTAATCCCTGAATATGGTGCACACCTATACAATCCTCCCAAGTTATTCTTTAGGTTGCTCCGACTCTGCCTCTCATAGGCCTACACTTGGTCCACTCTCACACTACCCTCCATTAGACCACGAGTGTGCAATACATGTTGTAGCATCTACTCACTAGTTAGGGAATCCAAACACTACGATCACCCTTCCTATTAGATTCTAACAAACTCCTTAAATTGTCCTCTTCTAGGACACCCATCCAACTAGCATTCATCCATCATCAAGAGACCATATGTAAATCTCACTCCACCACTACAAAGAAACCCAAAATGTAAAGAGAATACCCTTGTAATACTTTGCCGCTCCAAGAGAAGGTTGTGGCCTAGTTAGGAGAATTTTCTTGGTCTCTTGGACACCCTAAATTCATCTCCTAACAATTTTTGTAGCAACCTTTCATTGTGGCCCTGTAAACATAAGTATACAACCCAAAACCACACACAAAACAATCACTTAACTCACCTAAATTCTGCGACCTAATATGCAAGGTAAGACTGCTCCAGCATGGTCACAAAAATTCCCTCAAGTATCCATACTGGTTGCTTCAGAGTTGTAGTTCCTCGTCCTAAGAAACTCACACCCAAAACAGAGAAAGGATCTCCATAAACTTGGCTACCTGCCTAAGATTATCTTTCTACACACTTGCACTATACTTCAGATCTCCTTATGATGATTGATGTGACTAAGGATGTGCCAAATAGCCTCAAACTCACCTTTATTTTTAGCCTCCATCGGGTGTTAATGAACAAACCTAAAGGGCACTGGCTTCTCATTACGGGAATTTTGAGGTATAAAATGGGTTTCCTAAGAAAAATGTACAACAAAAATAAACTTTAGAAGAACCAATAGGATTCAAGATGATGAGGTCAACCATGAGGGATGATTCACCATTTTTTATGTAAACAGGTAAAAATATTAAAAAATAATAAAATAATAAAACTACTTTTTCAACTCGTATTTTCAACATATCTCCCAAAGTTTTTACTCAAATTTCGAGCGAGAGTTCTCATTGGATGCAAAACTGAATTCCTCATCCAAGGAGTACCCATGTTTCATACTTTCGATGGACTGTACAACACGAAAAATGAGAATACATAAAAAAAATGTGATTATAATCACATTTTTCATGTATTTCTCATTTTTCGTGTAGGAGGACCCATCAAAAGTATGCAACATGGGTACTCCTTGGATAAGGAATTAAATTTTGCATCCAACGAGTACTCCCGCTCTAAATTTTAGTAAAAAATTTGGGAGATAAGTTGAAAATATGAGTTTAAAAGTAGTTTTTTCTTTTTCCCCTCTAAAATTGGATGATGTAATCAAATATTATTTATTATTTCCACTACTATTTTATAATTTCCTAAGGAGGCCCATTTTAGACCTCAAAATTCCCCTAATGTCACCCACACTCAACTTCAAAAATTTATATATTGACTTTTACAACTCGGATTCGAGTGATTTTCATTGTTTCTGATTTGTATTGACGTCCTCTATCCTCTCCATTCATCACATGTAGAAATATCCTCGTGGAATCACACCCATATTCTTTGGTGCAAATCCCATAGGCTTGGGTTTCATGCCTACAAGCCACACTTGTGTGCCAACTCATCCACAACTCTCAAGCCTAGGGTTTGGAATACCACCCAAGCTATAAATCTCATCACTCACTCTTAGTGAGGGAGGTAATTTCAACACTAGGAAGTCTCCATCATCATCATCTTTGGTGACACCCTCCCATATGGTGTCCATCACTGCAGCATACTATGTAGAATGAAACCTGCAATCTTAGTAGTGTCTTTTCCTCATCACATATGAACCTAAAGATCCCAAACCTCCATAGATTTTCTCCCTTTGAGGTTAGACTCACTCGGAGCCTACATGATCTCTACTGGCTCAGTATTACAAGAACTCATCCTGTTGGATCAAATACCACTCATGCAGATCACTACAATATTGGATATGAAACATCATAATCTGATGAAGACTCTAGCTTGCCAATCTGTAGTCCATCACATGAATCAATCTCAATCATCCTAATATCATCTGTTCCAAAGCATTCCTCAAGCTATCGCAACCATCCATGAAAATTCATAGGAAGTCCACGATAAAAAAATTTCCCTATAACAAGCTATTATTCACCATGCTTACCACCAATCCACCAAAACTCCCAACCAATCTCGTTTCGAGGCCAGTCAAGACCACATATCCATGTCTTTACTTGAACCATCTGCTCCATGATCTAAACACCCATAACTCCCTCTAATTTTCTTCATTGTGCACACTCTCATTCACTTTCCTTTCAAAGTAGCTCATACATGCTCTAATACCATGGTTTTTTTCCACGATACTGGTGTCTAAGTTAGAATATTAAATCACTAATGCTACCAGACCAAGTATCACAATGAAAATACTTTGGTCAATGGAATATAAACAATAGTAAAAATACTAGTGCACAAAATATACTAAAATTTTACACAATTGTTTTCAATAACCCAACTTCATTTTTTTAATCCACATAAATAATACAACACTCTATGGCACCCATGCCAGGGATAATTGTCCTCATACATCCACTGAGACATGATACAATAACTAAGGCTTGGTTTTTGTCGTGATGACCACCAATCTACCTAATATAAGACAATATGGCAATCTAACTAATGTAGAGCTCCTCATAGCTGCTTTGGTCATACCCTATACACATATGCCTCGTCCTTAGGCTCCCCATATATAACATCTGCCTCTATCAATGCTCCAAGTCCATCTGACCACTTAATATTAGCTCAATAATTTTCTCTCTTATTGATATTTCTTCCATAAACACATCAACACATCGAGACTCATCTCGAGTTGTTCATATCTCACAACTTCCCACTATTTCTCCTCAGGTACTCAGGGACTTCTTCCTACTATAGTATTCATGTGCTGCTCCAATGCAGACTAACATAGGGTAGGAGGGTTTATACCTATCACTACAATATGTCCTTCTTCCATAATAAAAACGGGCTAGGAGGACTGCCATTCCTCTGCTATAGATCTCCTTCTCCACAGGGACATTCCAGGGCTACTCAAACTGCTCTTGGTTGATCAGACCCTTGAGCTCTTCTTCTACCACTCTAGCAACCACATTAGTCCATAAATATGGTGAACATAAGATTAAAGAAATCCTCTATAATCCTCCCAAGTTGTTCTTTAGGTTGCTCCAACTCTGCCTCCCCTAGGCATACACTTGTCCCACTCTCACAATGTCCTTCATTACACCATGAGTGTCCAATACATGTTGTATTGTATGCTCACTGGTTAGGGAATCCAAACACTAGGATCACCCTTCCTCTTGGCTGCTAACAGATTAATAAAATTGTCCTCTTCTAGGAAACCCATCCAAATTACATTCATCCATCATCAAGAGACCATTTGAAACTCTTTGGTGTTTCCCTCTTGCTTAGGGTTCTATGCATGTACCAGTCTGGTTAGGGCACACCAACATCCCTACACTAGTTCCCTAATATTCTCCAAACATGTCGCTTACTTCAGTTGTAGATTCCTAGGTATCTAAGGTGATGTTGTAGGACTTAGGAACCCCCACAATTCTCCCTACAATACTCAGCTAAAACCTAAAGCAATTCTCCCACTCTACCATTACAAACAAGCCCAACATGCAAGGAGAATAACCCTATAATACTTCATTGCTCCAAGATAAGGTTAAAGCCTAGTTAGGAGAGCTTCTTTAGGCCTCTCAACCCTCCTAACTTCATATCTGAACTATTGTTGAAGAAATTCTTCACTGCAGCCCTAGAAATAAAACTATACAACCCAAAACCATGTACAAAATAATCACTTAACTCACCTAATGTCTACGACCTGCTCTACACGTAAGACTTCTCTAACATGGTCACAAAATTACCCTCAAGCCTCCATATTTGTTTCCTCAAAGCTGTGACTCCTTCTCCAAAGAAAATCCCACCCAAAAAAATGAAAGGATCTCCTCAAACTCGGCTAGATACCTCAACTTACCTTGATATATACTTGCGCTATATTTCATAGCTTCTTGCGATGATTGATGTGACTAAGGATGTGCCAAATATCCTCATGCTCACCTTTATTTATAGCCTCCATGTGGGTGTCAACGAACAACCCTAAATGGAACCTTAAGAACATTTGCACGAAAAAAAATTACTTTGAAGAAGGATATGAGGGCTACTAAAAAATAGTTGCAAGAGGCATTGTAGGAAAAATAGAAGGAAGAAATAGGCAACCTAGACTTTTTGGCTAAAGCAACTAAAGTCTGAATCTTGACAAGTAATCAAAAAAAATTTATTTTTGGTCCTTTTTACCAATTACAAAAGTTAAAAGAATATGGATAAGGAAGTTTAAATGGTTTATATTTTGCATGGAGTCCTTCTGAGAGCACAATCAGTCAGATCTCTTAAGTTTATGAAACTTTTTGCAAGGAAGCAGTTTACACGGTCATGTTGCATTATTGTTAAAAGCATTAGGGTTTGATAGAAATTCAAAGTTTTGGCATTTTTTTTGTGTGTGGGAACTTAAAGAAGGTTTGAAAGACTATCAACATCATCATCTAGCTGTTTTCCTTAGTCATATACCTTAACACTTAGTCAGAACTATGAAGGTGAAAATTTTTTGCACTTTGCTTTTGTTATAGTTGATGTTTTTTAAGGATGAAGGTTTTTCAATATGAAAATAGGTTATTCAAAGGGTAGTTGATGATTTCCAAGTTATCTTTCACATGTATGACTTATTCAAAATCCTAGAAAGTGACCGGAAGTAGGAAAATAATAAACTCGTTGCGCTTTTATTGTTGTGTTTTTTGCTGAAGAAGGAAGTTGTGCAACGAAGTTGTTGCGCTTCCACATAGTCAACAATTTAACTCTGCAATTTGAATCCAAACCTCATCAAATAGATTTTTGTGGTCATGAAAAATATCTTGAAGTGTTTTTTAGGTTCTAGCTTCATCTTTGCGCAGTCATTCAATGTGATTTGTTGAAGACTCCTTTGTTCAAAACAACTTACTTATTTCTAGAAAGTGGATCTATTTTCATTGTTACAAGTAGAAAACTGAATCTTTCTAAGGAATTGGGTTCCTAAAGGAACTAATTTTTTTTTTTTTTTTTATGTATATATGATGTATTTTTTTATTGGTTGGTCAAGGTTAGAGAGAAAACAGTGGGCATTGTACTTTCCATTTTAAAAGGTTTCAGTGAATGATTAAGTCTGAGGTCTGTTCTTTCCAGGGATTCATGTGTCAATTTCTAATGGTGATGTTTTCTCCTTTGTATGTGGTTTTCTCTCTTATTACAATCATGCTTTGAAATTTTATGTCTTGATGCTTAGATAAACAATTTTTTTTTCAAAATTCACTTTTTAAGTGCTTAGTTATGGCTTACTGAACATTTTAGTGTTTTTATTCCATTGATATATCTAAAATTCATCCTCATCTAGATGATTTAAATGTCATCAATTTCACTACTCCTCTGCTCACCTTTCTACAACAAAATTTGACAAAAAAACCATAAGGATTTCCTACCTTGCCCTTGTCTAAGGGTTCATCATTTTCACATCATATTATTGAAAACCATTAGTTCAATATGACTCCATGCCCAATGGATTTTCCCTTTTCCCTGCCATCAAACTATTAAACTCTATTCCTCTTTGATATTAATACCTAGCATAAAACCTAAGACAATTAGTCATCTAAGTGACTGAAGATTCATATAGAGAGAGAGCCATCTTTGAAGCTGGAAGGGCTAGATTCTAGTTTTAAAGTGGTGTGTGGTTACCTTTGGGTTCCTCTCCTCAGCCTGGAGGAACTACGATGTGATAAAAACTCACAGACCACATTGTAGGACCCAAAGGAAACAAATAGTTGAAACTATCACATTGAAAAGAAATAACACAAGGCGAGGAAAACCAACGACAGTTCCTAAGAATGAGAATCGACATAGAAACACTATAAACCAGGCCCAAACCTTGAATTAAAACTAAAAATTCATCAACATACCATTGTCACTAATGATTTTTTACAAATTGAAAATAACATAGAAAGACATGGGACATAACTTTAAACAAAAAGTTATTTTGCAACAGATCACCATTAACAACAAATACCGACCAGGGTAATAGATAATTTCTCAAGAACTCAAGAATTAAAAAAAAAAAAAAAAAAAACTGATCACAAAAAAAACACAAAGCCAATATAAAAATTGTAGGCCCACGACACTCCAAAAGAAACTCTCCACATTTAAAAAAAGAATCAGGTCTGTATGAGATGAAAAAAGGCCCAGAATATCATGACTGTAAATTTTGAATGGAGGGATATGATACTAGGAAGAAACTGGTAATGGAGGGCAAGGAGAAGTCCTTTCCTCCTTCCACACATAGCACATACACTAACCAATCCCTCATCATACTTGGGCATTTAAATCCATACATCGCCCACACATAAAACACAACAAAATTAACTACCCATTACCATGCCATTACATTGAGAGGATAAGTGTGAAGGGAGCACTCCTTATGAAGTGTTTCTTGCATGATAAGAACCACCCCGATAAGGGACACTAGCTTGTTTAGTTGATATTTTCTTTATTAAAAAAAAAAATCGAGCATTAAATATTTATTTTCATTAAGTTACTTTTTGAAAAGAATCCATGGAACTACAAGTTATTAGAGAAATCCATTATAAAATTCATTTCTTAAATTGTAAAATTGAACCATTATAAAATAAGCATAATGTTTTTTTAAAGTCACTTTTTGCGTGCAAATTTAATTTATAAAGTAAATTTATTCTAGAAGTGATTCTCACTTATTTTATAAGAATATACGAGTTTATCAAGAAAGTTAAAGAAGGAAGGAATTTTATTTTTAATCAACAAACTTATTATGCATCTATCACTATGTCGACCAACCTCTACCTATCATGTGGCACTTTGGTATATTTTGTGAATTTTGTAAAAAAAGAATAACTTTGACATTTGAAGTCTATTTTTACAGTCATATTTTTTAAACTCCCTATTTTTTCAAGATATTTCCATACCAATAATTAATTTATTTTTTTAAACCATATTACTTACATATTTTAATATAGGTTATTCCAGGTGATCGTTCTATTACAAGTTCAAAGTACTTCTCATGAAAACCTTGTATGGAGGATATCCTATGAAGTAAAGAAATTTACATGATTACCTTGGGAAAATAATCTACCTCCAATAATTCCTCAGAGAAAGTTAAATGATATAATAAAAATGATGAAGAAAATGGATTTATTGAAATACCCTCTCTAGTATGACCTAGATGAAATTTAGGAAAATATAGAAACCCTACTTGGTAAACACAATGAAATTTGATCACTAGCTTGAAACCCATATAGATCCTTTAAATTCTAATGATTTCTCTTACATTGAATATTATCTAGCTAAGTTCAAAACAATCAAACATTTACATGAAAAATAAAATAAAAAATGGAATGATGCTCACTATATATATGCTATTTTTTATAGGATTGATAGTGCATATTTTATTTTAGGAACTTCATAGTACCTCATAGTACCTCTTAGACAAGTACTTTTCCGAGAAATATCTCTCAAATCTCCTCCAAGACAACTCCTCCTCTAGAATTTTCTTGACATTCTTTAGGTCTTCCTACCAATTACTATCCTTCCTCTCGAGCTAAAGGTGGATATTCTTTCCTTCATATTTTTATAGTAATCCTGCACCTTGAAAAACTTCTTCATTCTAGGTATCCATGCCTCTACTTCTTCAACCTTATTCACCTCTCTATCGAAGGTATGAGGCCTTGCCTTCTTAAATTCTTCTGACATGAAATATTTCCCTTTCCTTTTTTGATGATAGTGTATTTTGGTGGAAGCCCTCGACAATTTCTTGTGACTATCTTCTCTCTTGAATACTTAGTGGAGTTTCACCTCTCATTGTCTCATTGCCTACCTACCTATGTCTTTTCTTCAATTTTTTTCCTTTTGTGCCATCAATATTCAATTAATTCCTTCCAAGTCTTGATGGAATTTTCCTATTCTTGTCTCTTCCTAGGTGTTGGAACCTAGATCATGTTTTTTATGCTTTTGTGAGTTTGAATGACATTTATTTCTACTTTCTTCTCCTCAGCCATGAAAATCCTCTCATTGCCAACCTTATAACTTTTGATCGCGTTCATCCAGTTATGGGAGTATTCCTCTATCCTATTTCCGACTGAATCTTCCTCCTAGAAATGGTGGAATTTATTAGCATCATATTGTGACATCCTGTTTCTTATCCCTGGTGTCTACTTATGTGTTTTCATACCCACTTAATTGTTAGCCAATCCATAATACAAATAAAATGTGCCCATTATCACCTTGGAAAATATTCCATAAGAATATAACTCTGAGGTTGTCTTGAAATACTAAATTTCTAGTTAGTATGTAATTCATAATCAAATGCTACAATCGAAACACATTTCACATAGAAACAATTCATTAGAAAACACTATATTCTATAACAAAGTTTAAAAATTATCCTTCTAGGCCCATCCAATCTAAGTGTTGAACTTAGGTATTATGATACCACTCTGTAACACTCACTCCCACCCCCTTGGACTCCCCAAGCTTAGTGGGATGTGTCATATTTAATTAACCCAACCTCCATGGTGTCATTGTGAACATGGGGTTACGGAATTCCTTCTCACCCAAATTGTGTAGAACTCACTTTGGATAAAACCATCACATTTATCTTGTTGAGATATTATGGTGATATAAGATTTATATCAATACATAATCTGGATTGGAAGCTATGTCCATTTGAAGTTTGGTCCTTGTAACCATTGCCACATTAACAAGGATTTTCCACATGGCACCCATGTTGCATTTCTTCCCCCATATGAAATCCACTATGACACATGCCATGTCATGAGACCTTAGTAACACCACACCCCATGCCACTTATTTAGAATGACACGCCATTCAAACCTTCATGACATGCCACACTTTTTCCACATCATTTGACAGGGATGGTCACCATCCCACCACTTCTAAATGACTTGTACCACATAGTATAAATGCACTCCAAACACCTCTATAATCTCGCGCTCTATGGTGACGTGGCTTCTAGCCATGTGTATTACCTTGTTAGCACCACGTAGCACCCCCACTCTAGGTGGCACTAAAAACCACTAACGTGTGTCATTTACGCCACATCAACATCGACCTCCACATCACCCACCTTGACCATGCCATGTTGACATCATGCTAACATCAGGGTGACATCACCCTACCATGTGGAATCCTTTAGTGATTCCATATGTCATCCAAAAACTAGGCACTTGGTCATTCAAAAGGGTCATATTTTCCTACCATGTGTCTCGCTAACAACATGCCACATCATACTAGGTACATGTCATTCATGTCCTACGTGACATCCGCCACCTTATATTAATTCATGGTTCCAATTGGGTCCCATACCTCCATGTAAAACAATAATCTCCCATTTAACGACATGAAAGGTATTATTTCTTGCCTTTTACCAATAATACCAACACACCCACATGGGACAAATCCACTGTTTCTGCTTCTTCATGACGCAATGAAAATTCCTAGCAGTAAGTGATGGGAATTTTCTCATCTTACGCCATTTTTCAATGACACCCACCTCTTTGCAAAGTCTCTTAGAAGCCACCTTGCAGCACAATGTGAATATCCATGACATGTGATTGGATCCTTTTCATCCCGTGCTTCCATTAACTCTTTACCTCTTAAAAATTCACGATTTTTTCCAAAGGAACCAAATTTCTCATCGATGAACATATCCATTCCCCAAGATGTGAATGTCTTCATCATTGAATGGATATTTATCTGTCTCCATAGACCCAACTCAATTGTATTTCCAATGGGGTTCATCCATCTCAAGAAAAATCATGTTTTTCAACAACAACCAATCTTAGAGTCTTAAGGACTCCAATGGCTTACAAAGCCATTCTATGTGATGAACAATCTTCAACATCATTAATATAATATGGATTCATTCATCATTCCCTCACTATAATTACATACATTTAACATGGCCATAGCAAGGAAATAAACTATCTGAATGCCTAACAACAAACACTACCAAATTCTATGATATAACATGCTTCACATGCATCTACAAAAAACTTCCATCAGTATACACATAAAATTTATCCATTATGTTATCACCTAATTTGAACCTTAGGCTGAAAGAAGGCAAATCAGGGTAACCTTAAACCACGCTTAGCCTTGTAGCTAGCCCTACAAGGTCAGGAGAGGGCTCTCTCTGGAAAAATATTCAATGAAGTAAAAGAGTAAATTGATTTTATGCTAGGTATAATAATTGGAAATGTTTATATAAATTTTAGGGTTGTATGGAATAGATGGGGTAGTTTGAATCTGGGGAATTAAATCAGAGATACAGGGTATTTCATGGGGCAAGGTAGGCAAGGATTTTAACAATTCAATTTAAATAATGATGGATTTTTAAGACTGGTGAGGAGCTGAAAAGGGCATAGGATATGGATCCTTTTCAAAAAGAAGAAAACATCGAGTATTGAATGATTTCCCAAGGCATAGCATTATACAATGGATTCTACCTATCTATCTTGAAAGCATTCAACCAGAAATGCGAATGAATGAATGGTGAACATAACAATTAACAGATGAACACAAAGGAAAAAAAAATGCTAAAATCCATACCACAGGGATCCCACAAATCAGAGCTACATATATTTATTAATTCCCTGCCAAACTGTTACAAATGGAGCACAAAGTGTCCTCAGTGATTTCCAACTTATTCCACACTTTATTCGCCTCTTTACAATGATGAAGAATTAATTTAAATATACAACATTTTGAGGGGAGTAGATCCACAGGAAAAGGAGTTGTTTCACCAGCTGAGGAACTGAAATCCGAACATAGAAAATAAACCAACCAGATGCCCCTGAAAAGAAGGGGAAACAATACATTTTGAACACCTGGAAGGTTTGTTGTTACATTTACTCAAAAAGAGAAGAGGAGACGAATTGTAATGATCTCTGTGTTTTATAATAGTTCATAGTCCCAAAAAAAAGTCTTTCCTTTAATTTTGAAGAAAACCTTTGCTGAAGAAAATGCCTTTGAAACTAATGAAAAACCATATTAGCCATTTAAATGAAGCAAAGTCCCTTTTTGATTGTAAAAGTGTGAAAGGAAAGGATGGTGGGCCCATATGCAATCACAAATCGCAATCACAATCGGAAGTGGGGGAAGGTGTATTGGGATAGTGCGATTTGGAAACATGCGATGCCATAGTGTATAAGGGAAAGGGGAAATCGCAATCACAAATTGGAGATTGCAGCGAGAGAGGAGGGGGGCGCATTGAAATAATAATTTGCAATGTGATGGAGTAATACCATAGAGGGGGTCAATAATGCGAGAGAAAACAATGTCCAATGATATAAATCCCTTGAAAACAAACAAAAATGATTTTTGTTTCTTTACAAAGGAAAAACCCTTTTTCATTGAAAAAGGCGGAAGGAACTTAAGGTGGGGCCCATGGACAATAGCAATCACGATCGGGAAGGAGTGGGTGTTTGGACATGGTGGAGTGAAAACATGCAATGCGATTGAAATTCTTAAGAAACCTTTCAAAATCAATTTATCACTTTTTACAAAGGGACAAAACCATTTTTCATTTGAAAAGGGTGGAAGGGATTAAGGTGGGACCAGGCATCAATTGTAATTGAAAATTGGCAGGGGATGGAAGCGGAGGAAAAGTACTTGGGAAATGCCGATTGCGATGTGTGATTCATCGCATCGGGGGAAGGGAGCGGGGAAGTCTTAAAACATGGCGCGATGTGATGCGATGGAGTAACTAAAGAAACTTTTAAAATTGATTTATCACATTTGACAAAGGAAATAGCACATTTTTTTGGGAAAGGCGGAAGGTTTTATGGTGGGACCCAAAGGGGAATCGCAATCAAAGAAATGGAATTGTGATGATGCGGTCGAACTTGCGATGCGATGTAATGGCATCGGAGGTTTCTAATCGAGGAAGGGTCAATCGGAGGTGACTCAATCGGGAGTTGGCTCATGAATGTTGTGATCAGATTGAAGGGAAAGGGTTGCGATTGGAAAAATTTAAGTTTATATTATAAAGTTTAAGGGACAAATGGGACAAAGGGGTAAGGTTAGGCTTTTGAGTGGCTTTCATTCACTTAGGCATATTTTTTAATCCAGAAGTCAGTTTTGAGAGTGTAATATACCATTGGAAAGCTCTTTCTAGGATCTTTCTAATGGACATATTTAGAACATGATTTTACACTAAAAATGTTGTGGAAAACACCTTTGAAAAGAGGGGTGTTGGCTTTGTGGAGATGGCAGCTTCTGAAGTTCAACTTATTACATATGAAGACATAAAATTACATAAAGGATGATAATAAAAGCAAAGTACCATGTTTTCACCTCAAAACATGGTTTTTGAGGTGAAAATTACATCAAGCTCAATAGAACAATTCTTTGATATTTCCAGATACTTTGCCTTTAAGTTTATTTGACCTCCTCATGACCTTGCTGACACTTATTGACGCTTGACTCATTTATTTGACCATGATGAGACTGTAGAACCTAATGAGATCAACCCTATGACCTAATAGCATGATTTACAGAGTGAAAGTGACTCATGACTAAAGACCATAGAAGGGGGGAATCAGCAAGTTTCACATGAGGGAAAACTGATGAAAGACCACTACCATCAATGGATCCATGACCTAATGGAATGGTGAAAATTTATGGTATGGGACTCCTAATATGCAAATGCAAAGAGAAATTTTGATCACTGATGGCAGTATGACAGATTGACACTAACATGGGCTCTAATGGGGATGGTAGATCCTTGGAGGTGCCAAGAACATCGTAGACCAAGTAGCCTTATCCATTGGGCAATTATGGTCCAAATACTGAAAACTGACTCAATGTAGACTGACTCTGACTCAAAAATAAGACTAAAAACTAAATTAAAACCAAACTTTTACACATATCATTTAAGTTTTATAGCCTTCACCTCGGGCCCCAAACTTTAATGACTGTGTAATTGAAATCTAACTAACAATAACATGGTATATACAATGATGTTGACATAGTTTTGATCCATTATCTTCAACAGTGGTAGTGCTTCAAAAGCCTACCATTCACTGGTCCTCCACGGCAATCTTGGCCATCCATCTCTGAAAGCAAGAAGGTATTCTATCCCCTGTATGCTGAAATCTTGTATGGTCCTTTCCACAGGTTGTCAAACTTACCGTGCTTCCCTTTGTCCTCATTTCGTGCATCCCATCTCAACACCACATCGCCCAACTGAAAATTTTCTGCTTTGGTCTTACAGTCATAGATTTTATTTATCTTCTCCTGCAACTAAATAACGTTCTGAGAAACTTCCTCCCTTGTTTGCTGAAGGTGGATCATTTGATTGATCCTTTGCTGACTATCATCTTCTTCTCTGCTAGCCTCTTGCAATAATCTGATGACCGAAACTATAAGTGACGTGGGAAAAATAGCATCAATACCATAAACCAATTCAAAGGGTGACATACCTATGGATTTCTTGGTGCTGACTCTATCTACCCGTAGCGCGTTGATGAGATTTCGATGCCAGTTCCTCTTATTTGCCTCCAACATTTTCTTGATTATGTTTATCAGGGATTTATTTGATGATTTATCCAGGTCGTTGCCTTGTGGGTAGTACGTTGTTGAATGGCCCAACACAATATTGTATTTGTCGCAGAATTCCACCATTTTCTTAGATCTAAACACTATTGCATTATCTATTATGATTTTGTGAGGGCAACCAAAACGAGACAAAATATTTGATTCTATAAATTGAATGATTACCGTATCAGTGACCTGCCTTGCTGGAATGGCCTCGATCCATTTGGTGAAGTAATATGTACCTGTCAAGATCCATCGATGTTATGCTGACGATGCGGGATGGATTTACCCTATGAAATCAAGTACCCACTATTGAAAGGGAGCATTTACCGAAACTGGTTTCAAAGGAAGAGGAAGCAATTTCATTTTTCCTTGAAAAACTTGACACTCATGGCAGCTCATTACTGTTTTATACAAATCTGAAAATAAAGTGGGCCAATAATATCCTACTCTCAACACTTTATTAGCTGTAGTTTTCCAAAACAAATGACCACCACAATCACCTTTTTGAAATTCATGCATTACCTGCTGAGCCTCATCTTCAACCAAACAATCAAGCAGAATACCTCCAGGATCTTTCCAATAAAGAGCACTATTTAAAACACAGAATTTAGTAGACTTGAGTTTCAGTGATCTACCTTTGCTTCTAGAAATCCCTTGAGGTGGTGAAAGGTGTTGAATAACATAAACAATGTATGAATACCATGGGGATTGTAGAAAAATGTCTGAAACCGGAACAATAAAACCTTCATCCTCGTCTTCTGACATTACTGCTATGAGATTTATATCCAAAGCACGCAGGTTTGATTGGGCCATTAATTTTTCCAAGCCTTGTCCTTTGATCAACTTTGTGGGTTTAATCTCCAAATCATATTCCAACATTGCTGCTATCCACTTACCTCTTCGACCTTTAGGATCAGTTTGCATCAGGACATCTTTCACTGTTGCATTAGGGACATAGACTATGGTATGTGAATGCAGAATGTATACTCTAAAATCCTTCAATGCTTTTATAAGGGCCAATGCTTGTTTCTCAATGATATTATATCGCAAGGAAGCATCTTGAATGGTCCTACTGAAAAATGCAATGGGTTGTTCTATCCGATCTCTCTTTTGCATCAAAACCGCAGCCATAGTAAGCTCCGATGCAAAACTGGGGCATTGGACAGAGAAAACTTTACCAGATTAAATGACTTGATAGCCTCCTCACTCCATTTGACAGTGCTATCCTTTTTCAACATATTAGTCATTTCTCTTAAATGTTCAGCCAAATTGGGTATAAACCTGCGCAAGAATTTCATCTTACCATTGAATGCTTGAATCTCCTTTTTATTACGTGGGAGGTCTATGTGCTAAATTTCCTCCACTCTTGAAGGATCGATGCGAATACCATCTTTAGAGATGTTATGATCCAGCAGCTTGCCTTCATCCATAGCAAACAGACTTTTCTTCGGATTGAGAGAAATCCCAAACTTCCTGCATCGCTGAAATAAAACCCTCAAATGGTGCAAATATTCATCATCAGAACCAGAAAAAATTGTCAGATAATCCAAATAAACAACGAGAAAAACATCCTTTTCATTGGCAAAAGCTATGTCCATTGCTCGTTGGAAAGTGGCTCCAGCGTTCTTCAATCCAAATGGCATTTTGGCATACTGGAAAGTTCACCAGGGTGTTGTGAAAGCAGTTTTGTCTTGGTCTTTCTCATGCACCAAGATCTGATTATAGCCTTAGTAGCCATCGAGTAGTGACATCCTTGATGCTCCAACTACTCTCTACAGAATGTGGTCCATCTTTGGAAGTGGATAGTTATCCTTTAAGGATGCTTTATTCAGATTCTGGAAATCTATGCAAAACCTTATCTCTCCTGTCTTTTTACGTACTAGGACCAAATTTGAAATCCAATCAGAATATCTAATTGGGACAATGATACTAGCTTTGTACAATCTGTTTACCTCTTTTTCAATGGATGGCAGCAGTTTTGGGTTGATCCTTCTCAACTTCTGTCTAAATGGCTTCTGATCCGGTTTGATGGGAATAGTATGCTGAATTATATTTTTTTCATACACCTTCAAATCTGAATAATCCCACGCAAACACATTAGAGAATTCAAAAAGTAATTTAACATATTGTTCCTTTACCTCAGGGGACACTTCCTTTTATAACTTCACCATCTTAGGCTTGTCAGCTGTTCCAAGATTAACATCCTCAACTCCTTTATCATTAGGCACCAATATTGGTTTCTTTGCAACATCATCTTGATCAAAAAGCTCCTCTAAAGGTATGAGACCTCTAGGAATTACATTGTCTTTCAGTTGTAATATGTCCATCTGATTTGCTTTGATTTCTTGATCATCGACATTAAAATCACCCTCTATGGGAGTATCCTTTAATTTTCCTTCACTCTGCAAAAAAGCATTGATTTCATTGTCATCCCAAAACACTTGCCAATACCTTAGATTATCCGGAACAGCAGGCCGATGTTTGACATAAATTTCAAATTTGTTGCTGGAATTCATTGGAATCTTCAAGTTGCTTGCAGTAGTGGCAAGAGAATCAGCAATAAGATTCTGCATTTGGGGTACTGCTGTCAAATTTTACTCAGGAAATGTCCTCAAGATGTCTAGGACTGCATTTTTGTAGGCCCTCAATCACGGATTCTTAGCTTGGTACTCTCCTTTTACCTGTTTGATTATCAACTCTGAATCTCCATAAACAGAAATCCTCTTTGCCTTTAGCTTCTTCAAAATTTTCAAACCTGCAATCAAAGCTTCATACTCTGCTTCATTGTTAGAGCATTCAAAATCCAACTTGTAAGCACATACTCTCACATTACTAGGAAATTTTTCAGGCTGGAAAATAGGGCTCTGAATCCATGTTCCTATACCAGCACCATCCTTACCAACAGCTCCATAAAAATCCATGCTCCAAAGGCCTTCTTCTTCTTCTGCTAGATGCTGAAGTTTTGCTTCTTTCTCCACTTTATCTTGACTAATTTCTGCATCTTTCTGCTATTCATTGTCCCTTTGTTGCTGGCAGGTAGGAAGCTCAGAAATGCTTGCTGCTTTATCTTTTTCCTATTTAAGGACTTCCCTAAAATTTTCTGAAATTTCAGGTATCTCATCTACTCATACCAAATGAACATTTTCATCATTCAAACCACCATCTGAATATAATACAAATGACTCCAGATCTGTGTGGACTGCATTAATGGGATGATTAACTGGCTTCTCTTTGCTAGTGATCATGTATTTCATTTTCTTCTCCCTATATAATTTTCTCAACTGACCGAACATGGGAATGGTGGCATAAGAGAAATCAAGTTGAATGGTCCCTTTCAATTTTTCACCCCATGACCTGGACAGAAGCATTCCAAATTGTGGTGGAATGTCGACAACAACTACATCCATCAGAACACTTTTGGCTGGGATTTGATCTAAAGATACTACCAAGTCTTTGATAAGACCAATACAATGGACCCTACCAGAGTCAAAGGAATACAAATCATGGTATTTCTGGGTAATATCAAGACCCAAATTCTCCATAATGGCTTTGGGCATCAATTCATGTGAGGCTCCGGAGTCCAACATAGCATTATGTAAAATGAACTCATGCAATCTAAGACTCAGGTAGAAGGGAGGGACTTCACTTTCTTCTAACTGACCTTCTATGGCTGGACCAAAAATGAGTTCAGGATAATCGTATTCAACATTTACCATATCTGATACAAAGTCTATTTGCAAAATTATAGACACCTAATGTTTATAATTGTTATTTTTCACCAACTTAGTCAAGGGCATGGACACCTTTAGCTTAGAAATTTCATTTTCCAAATTAAAATATGGGACTTTTTCTACCTCTTTGATGGGAGGGTCTTTCTTCTCTACTTGCTCCTTTGTTGTGCTATGATGGTTCTTTTCATTTGCAGTGTTAATCGCTAGGGATGCCTTACTGGGAGAAGGATCAACATGCTCTTTCCCTTTTCTTTGAGTATTTGAAGAATCATTTTTTGATTGCAGCTCTTTTTTTTTTTGAATAGGATTTATTGGCACATCTCTGCTCTGCAAAGAATATTGTTTCTGTTGCACTGACAAAGCTTTCATGTATCCTCGTTGATAATCATCGGACTCTTCCTCGAACACTACATCATTGGCTAATATGAAATCTTCATCTTTCCGAATGTCTGTAATCACTATATATTCCTCATCTTCTATGAGAAAGATGGGGGCACCATCGGCTGTGAAAAAATGGTTGGCTTCAACTACAGGATCATCATCATCATCTGTTTCCATTCCCTGAGCATAATTTTGCTGCAATGGAGTTCTGATATGCTGCTTGTGTTGCTTGGTCCTGTGCTTTCTGCTCTCTTTGCTTAATTCTGAATTGTGGCTGCTGATGTCCTCTAAAATTCAAATTCCTGATTTGTGCTTCAGGTCTATCTAAAATAGTCAAATGATCAACCATCTTCTCGATTGTTCGGATTAAAGTATCCATCTTACTGTTTGAAGGGGATGCTTCTTCTTTCACAGTTACCCTCTTTTCGGCCCTTTTCGACGCTCTTCTGGCCAGCAAATTCGCTTCAAGGCTCACAACTATCTTTTGCATGTCTTCAAGTGTGGTAGGATCTCTTTCTCGTAGCTGATACGCCATATCAACATCGAAACCATCTGGAAACTTGAGCAATGCTAATCCTGTAGGGGGTTTTAGGTTAGCCGGAATAGCATTATATACAACATTAAATCTCACAGAATAATCCTGCACAGTTTCACCCACATTTCTTTTAATATTCTCATATTCAGACAAGATTTGGAGTGGGTTTTTCTTTACCTCCCACTAGTCTAATAATTGTCTATGTAACTCTTGCAAAGTGTGGATAGAGCCTGCTGGTAAGGCCCTGAACCATTTTCTAACTTCACCTCCAAAACTTTGGACAAACAATCTTGTGGTTACATTTTCTGCTTCTACCTCATGAAGATCAAAGAAGTCATTCATCTTATCAACATGCTACTAGGCTGTGATGCTTTGAGTGGCATCAGAGATAGGTATTTTACTTTGGTAATCAGCAGGCATATCATTCAAATTCTAAGGTAAAACCAAGGGTGCATACCAAACAACCATGACTCGAGGTGGATTAATAACAGCATTTGTCATACTAGGATTCAAGGGAGGTGTTGATGGAGGAGATGAAAGCTGAGAATTGACTCCTGAAACTGATGGGAATGCTGATGAATTAAGGGCAGGAAATGTTATTTCTAATAACTCTGGAGGCTCAGGGATATTGGTTACAGTGATAGATGTCTGAGGGGAATTCAAAATATAGTCATCAATTGATCTATTTGCCCTTTGGACTTCAATATCTATCAGAAATTATGGATATAAAACTATGTCATCAATTACAGTATCAGATTTACTTCTGAACAGAGAAATCTCAAAACACTCATCAAAGGAAAGATCTTCTACAAACAACCACTCACTGGGCCAAGTATGGGATCTGAAAATAGGTCTAGAGCTTAGTGATCCCTCTTGTCTTCTGACTATTCTTGGAATGAGATTAGGATTCTCAAACAAAGGGGGAGGATTTGGATCAGGGTTGGCCCTTATGTATCTCCTTGAAGCCAGTGTGGTTGATTTTATACTTTACAATGTTTTATTTTCAGCCTAGAAAACTCTAAACATCATCATACAGAGTCCAGGAATTTATATGAAAGATACTACTGGGGTGATCAGTCTTTTATGCTAAATGGTCCCCAGCGGAGTCGCCAGAAATTTTATCACCTAATTTGAACCTTAGGCTGAAAGAAAGCAAATTAGGGTAACCTTAAACCACGCTCAGCCTTGTAGCTAGCCCTACAAGGTCAGGAGAGGGCTCTCTCTGGAAAAATATTCAATGAAGTAAAAGAGTAAACTGATTTTAGGCTAGGTATAATAATTGGAAATGTTTTTATAAATTTCAAGGTTGTATGGAACAGATGGGGCAGTTTGAATCTGGGGAGTTAAATCGGAGATACAGGGTATTTCATGGGGCAAGGTAGGCAGGGATTTTAACAATTCAATTTAAATAATGATGGATTTTTAAGACTAGTGAGGAGATGAAAAGGGCATAGGAGATGGATCCTTTTCAAACAAAAGAAAACATCGAGTATTGAATTATTTCCCAAGGCAGAGCAATATACAATGGATTCTACCTATCTATCTTGAAAGCATTCAACCAGAAATGTGAATGAATGAATGGTGAACATAACAATTAATAGATGAACACAAAGGAAAAAACAATGCTAAAATCCATACCACAGGGATCCCACAAATCAGAGCTACATATCTTTATTAATTCTCTGCCAAATTGTTACAAATGGAGCGCAGAGCATCCTCAGTGATTTATAACTTATTCCACACTTTATTCCCCTCTTTACAATGATGAATAATTACATTAAATATATGGAATTTGAGGGGAGTAGATCCAAAGGAAAAGAAGTTGTTTCACCAGCTGAGGAACCAAAATCCGAACATAGAAAATAAACCGACCAGATGCCCCTAAAAATAAGGGGAAACAATACATTTTGAACACCTGGAAGGTTTGCTATTACATTTACTCGAACAGAGAAGAGGAGACGAACTGTAATGATCTCTGTTTTTTATAATAGTTCGTAGTCCCAACAGAATGTCTTTCCTTTAATTTTGAAGAAAACCCTTGCTGAAGAAAATGCCTTTGAAATCGATGAAAAACCATATTAGTCGTTTAAATGAAGAAAGGTCCCTTTTTTATTGTAAAAGTGCAAAAGGAAAGGATGGTGGGCCCATATGCAATTGCAATCGAAAGGGGGAGGAGGTATATTGGAATATTGCGATTTGGAAACATGCGATGCGATACTGTACAGGGAAAAGGGGAAATCACAATCGCAAATCGGAAATCGCAGCGGGAGAGGAGTGGGGCACATTGAAATAATAATTTGCGATGCGATGGAGTAATACCATAGAGCGGGGGAAATAATGCGAGAGAAAACAATGTCCGATGATATAAATCCCTTGAAAACAAACAAAAATTATTTATGTTTCTTTACAAAGGAAAAACCCTTTTTCATTGCAAAAGGTGAAAGGAACTTAAGGTGGGGCCCCTGGACAATCACAATCACAATCAGGAAGGAGTGGGTGTTTGGACATGGTGGAGTCAAAACATGCGATGCGATTGAAATTCTTAAGAAACCTTTCAAAATCAATTTATCGCTTTTTACAAAGGGACAAAACCATTTTTCATTCGAAAAAGGCGGAAGGGATTAAGGTGGGACTGGGGGTTAATCGCAATCACAAATCGGCGGGGGATGGAAGTGGAGGAAAAGTACTAGGGAAACGCTGATTGTGATGTGCGATTCATCGCATCGGGGGAAGGGAGCAGGGAATTCTTAAAACATGGCATGATGTGATGCGATGGAGTAACTTAAGAAATTTTTAAAATTGATTTATCGCATTTGACAAAGGAAATAGCACATTTTTTTGGGAAAGGCAGAAGGTTTTATGGTGGGACCCAAAGGGGAATCGCAATCGAAGAAATGGAATTGCGATGATGCAGTCGGACTTGCAATGCAATGTAATGGCATCGAAGTTTTGTAATCGGGGAAGGGTCAATCAGAGGTGACTCAATCGGGAGTTGGCTTGTTAGGTCCCTATATTACTAGTATAGCCCCTTATTGTTAGTGTAACCCCCTTATTGTTATTATTGTACCCTTGTAACCCCCATTTTGTTATTATTGTGCCCTTAAATTATTATTGTTAGGTCGGCTAGGATTACATTGTGGCCCACTAGGATTACATTATGGCCCCATGGACTCCTATATATAGATAGGAGGTTTTGTAAATTGTATCATCCAAGAATTGTTCATTTATGTAATGTATTGGAGGTTGCCCCCTCGAAGTGGCTTATTTCTAAGGCGTTCATATCTCTTTTCTTCTATTTTGGAGCTGGTTACACAACATTTGGTATCAGAGCTTTGGATTCTAGGGTTTCGCTGCTCCAAACAGGTCATCGTGGCATTTTCGCTATAACTCTTTTTCTACGAAGTTTCAGAAGCTGAAATTTTTAGGGTGCGAAGAAAAAATCCTGAGGAAGCGTGTATAAAAATTTCAGAGTTTGGTTCGCAATAATTTCGGAGATATGATCTGTGGAAGTCAGGTATTTTTTCAGGCTCCTAAACAGGTCATCGTGGCATTTGCGCTATAAATGTTTTTCTACGAAGGTTCAGAATCTGAAATTCATATGGTGCGAAGCTGAAATCCTGAGGAAATTCATCAAAAAAATTCAGATCTTGGTTCGCAATATTTTTGGAGATATGATCTGTGGAAGGTAGTGATTTTTCAGGCTCCTGAATTTCATCTCAAAGAGGTGATCGTGGGAAAAGTTCAATAACTCTCTCTCTGGGCATCGGATTTGACTGACGTAAAAATTGGTCGCAAGTAAAAAGACTATAGTTTCTTGGCTATCAATTTCAGAGACAAAGGACGAAACAGTGACACGTGGCAAGTCATACAAGTTCGCTCTACTGAACCAGTTCAGAATTAGGTCGTTGTGGGAGATTGGACACAATTTTGTCTTGGAGAATCCAAATCAGGTCAGACCTATGGCATTCGAAAGAGAATTTAGAGGGCTATTTCATTGCTGAATTTCAGATATTCAAGAGTCGCAATCATAGAGATAATCCAATTCCAATATCGAGCTCCTCAAAATCAAGAAAAAGGTGTGTATATTTTTCTTTCCAAATTGCATAAGTCTTCTTTGAAGAATCAATTTGAATTGATTCTAAGGGCATATTGTAGAATATATAGCAGTATTTGGTTCTAAAAGATGCCCTGTAAAAATAATTCAACACCCATTAAGCCTTTAGAAGGCTCTACTATGACTCATGAAGATGAAGAATTGCAACATGATCTATCAAAATTACAAGAGCAAGTGCAACAAATTTCACTCTCGCAAAGAGCAACAAAAAATGAAATGGAAGTTTTGAAGAAAGGTGTGGAAGTGAATATGGACGGTTTGAAGAAAGGCATGGAAGCTAAGATGGATGGCATGGAATCTAATATGGATGGCATGGAAGTGGGCATGGAAGCTAAGATGGATGACATGAAGAATGATCTAAAATCATACATGGAAGGCTTGATGACAAGCTTAAAACAAGAAATGATTTCTAATTGTGGAAATATAGTAGATGAACCTCATGATGAGAACAAAATAAATGTTAATCATGATTTCATAAACTCTAATGTTGGTGGGAAGAACCACCATATTCCAAAAATGGATATGAGGAAGTTTGATGGAAAGGATCCTGTAACATGGATACTACAGATGGAGCAATATTTTGATCTCCATAACGTGCAAAACACACAAAGGTACGCATTGCAACTTTACATTTAGAACAAAATACATTTGTATGGTATCGATGGCTTTGCTCCCATAAAAAAATTGTCACTTGGTCGATTTTTACGGAGGAAATGATAGCACATTATGAGGATACAAAGAGCAACACCTTCTTTAGCCAATTGATAAATCTCAAACAAAAGGGTTTAGTGGGGCAACAAATTGAGGACTTCCAAAAATTGAATATAAGGGTAACTGATATTCCAGAGGAACACAGGATTGATCTCTTCATAGGCACTTTAAAGGATAACATCCAACATGAAGTTCGCGTTTTGGAACCTGATTCATTGGAGAAGGCATTCGGGTTGGCAAGAAAAGTTGAATGTAAAATTATGGCGACAAGGAAGCCTACCACTCAATTCTATAAAGAAGGAAGTGTTGCTACGCCTAGATTTCCACAACCTACAAGGTTGACACCACAACAATTGGAAGAAAAAAGAGCAAAAGGGCTTTGCTACGGTTGTGATAGAAAATACACTAAAGGTCATAAGTGTGCTGAGAAGAAATTATTTTACATAGATTGTGAAGAGGAAGAAGAAAATGAACAAGAAGAGGATATACACCAGGAACCGACCCTAGAAGAGGAAGAAATGAATCCGACCATATCATGTAATGCACTGGCAGGAATTACCACTCCTCAAACTCTCAAGATAGCAGGACAGATCAAGAAGAAAAAGGTAATAGTGTTGATTGATTCAGGTGGCACCCATAATTTTATTCATTGTAAGGTAGCCAAGGAATTAAATTGTTTCCTATACCTAGCACCAGAATGTCAAGTGATGGTTGCAAATGGAGGAACTATAAATTTTTCTGGAAAATGCCATAATATCAAACTAACCATGGGGGAATATGTATTGACTAGTCCAATGCTTTCCATTCCTATGGGAGGTGCTGATGTTGTACTAGGAGTACAATGGTTACAATCTTTGGGGACGGTAGCATTTAATTTTCAAGAACTTTTCTTGAAATTTTTTTCAGAAGGAAAGGAAGTCGAATTATGGGGTATTGAAGGGAAGCCGGGAAGGATAATAAGCTCTAATGTCATGACAAAGCTTCTAAAGAAAGAACAACGAGGCGTAATTGCACAATTATGCTCACTAGAAGTTCCGACATCAAAATCATCTATTTATGCATATCTCCAACAAGTCTTGGACAATCATTCCAAGGTGTTTGAAACTCCCAAAGGACTCCCACCTATTCGTGATCATGATCATGCTATTCATTTGATTCCAGGAAGTGTTCCTCCAAACATCGGGCCTTATAGATATCCTTACTTCCAAAAGAGCGAAATTGAACGTCTGATTGCAGAAATGTTAGAGGCGGGTATAATTCAACCTAGTCAAAGTTCTTTCTCTGCTCCTGTAGTATTGGTACACAAGAAGGATGGATCATGGCAAATGTGTCAGGATTATAGGGAGCTCAATAAGCTCACCATTAAAGACAAATTTCCCATTCCTGTGATTGATGAATTATTGGATGAATTACATGGAGCAATTTATTTTACCAAGTTGGATCTTCGTTCAGGATATCATCAAATTAGAATGAAGACTGAAGATATTCCAAAAAAACATTTCGAACTCATGAGGGTCATTATGAATTTTTGGTCATGCCTTTTGGCCTTACCAATGCACCTTCTACATTTCAAGGGTTGATGAATTCCATTTTCAAGCCCTTCCTTAGAAAATTTGTGCTAGTATTTTTTGATGATATACTAATCTACAGCAGGTCTTGGAAGGATCATGTTGAACATGTTGACAGGGTGCTCAAACTATTGCAGGAGAAACAATTATATGCAAAAAAATCCAAATGTTTCTTTGGAGTACAAGAAGTGGAATATTTGGGTCATATTGTATCTCACGAGGGTGTTAAAGTAGACCCTAACAAAATTAAAGCCATTAAGGAATGGAAAGTCCCCACAACCATAAAGCAGTTGTGAGGATTTCTCGGGTTAACAAGATATGATCGCAAGTTTGTTAAGAATTATGGGAGAATAGCAGCACCTCTAACAACATTATTGAAGAAAGATGCATTTTCATGGACTCCTGAAGCAACTAAGGCCTTTGAACATCTTAAAGAGGCAATGTGCCTAGCACCGGTCTTAGCTACGCCAGACTTCACAAAAACCTTTATTGTGGAATGTGATGCCTCAGGAAATGGAATCGGTGCTGTTTTAATGCAGGAAGGAAGACCCATTGCTTTTGAAAGTCGTCCAATCAAAGGAAATTATTTAAAGAAACCTATTTATGAGAAGGAAATGTTAGCAATACTGCATGCACTAAAGAAATGGCGAACTTACCTAATGGGAAGACACTTCAAGGTAAAAACTGATCATGATAGTCTTAAACACCTTTTGGAACAAAGACTATCTTCAGAAGAGCAGCAAAAATGGGTCACAAAGATGTTGGGTTATGACTTTGAAATAATCTACAAAAAAGGAAAGCTTAATGTTGTTGCGGATGCACTCTCAAGAAAGAATGAAGAGGTGGAAGCATTGCTTTGTGCCATTTCTATTATCCAACCAGATTGGATAACCAAAGCAAGAGATGAATGGAAGAAGGACAAAGATGTATGGACACTCATTAAAAAGTTGCAGCAAGATCCTAGTACATCTGATACATTTAGTTGGAAAAATGATTCCTTATGGTACAAAGATCGCTTATATCTTTGTAAGAATTCCCAACTAAAACAAAGGATTCTTCTGGAATTGCACACTTCTCCTTTAGGAGGACACTCAGGATTTTTAAAAACTTACCACAGGGTGAAGAAAGAATTTTTTTGGCATGGCCTTAAATCTGATATTCAAAAGTTTGTGGCGGAATGTTTGGTTTGCCAGCAGAATAAAGTGGAAACAATTAAGACCCCAGGACTTCTACAACCTTTATCCATTCCAAGTCAACGTTGGGAGGAGATTTCAATGGATTTTATCACAGGTTTACCTAAGTCAGAAGGAAAGAGTGTCATCATGGTGGTAGTTGATAGACTTACCAAGTATGCACACTTTTGTGCATTATCTCATCCATTTAAAGCAAATACAGTTGCTACTACATTTATGGATAGAATTCAAAAGCTACATGGAAGCCCAAGGGTTATTGTGAGCGACAGAGATCCCATTTTTACTGGAATTTTTTGGATGGAGTTATTTTCTTGTTTGGGTACTCAATTAGCTCATAGCTCATCTTATCATCCTCAATCTGATGGTCAAACTGAGATAGTAAATAAATGTTTGGAAGGATACCTTCGTTGTTTTGTATCTGATAAACAAACACAATGGGTCAAGTGGTTACCTCTTGCTGAATGGTGGTATAACACTTCCTTCCATACTGCAGCAAAAATGACCCCATTTATGGCACTTTATGCATATCATCCACCATCCATCACATCATCTTTAAGGGAAAATTCGAAGGTTCAAGCAGTGGAAGATCACATCGAGCATCAGCAAGAAGTTCTCCAACTCTTAAAGGATAACCTGAATTTGGCACAAGATCGAATGAAACAACAGGCAGATCAACATCGTAGCGAGAGAAGTTTTGATGTAGGAGATTGGGTATTTTTACGGCTACAACCATACAAACAAATGTCCCTCAAGCAAGCAAAGAAGGATAATAAATTATCGCCAAAGTACTATGGTCCTTACAAGGTGTTGCAAAAAATTGGTACTATGGCATACAAATTGGAGCTTCCTGCTTCTTCACGAGTGCATCCAATTTTCCATGTTTCATGCTTAAAGAAGGTTATAGGTGAAAATCTTCAAGTTCAAACAATATTGCCAGAACTTGATGAGGAAGGAAAAATCATATTGGAACCTGAAGCAGTCATAGAAACAAGAACTCGACAACTACGAAATCGATCAATTTCAGAGTATCTCATCAAGTGGAAGAACTTACCCACTTAAGATTCTACATGGGAGGATGAGAATTTTATACAGAAGCACCCAGAGCTACTCAAGCGTTGAGGACAACACTTTTTTGAAGGAGAGGGGCATGTTATGTCCCTATATTACTATTATAGTCCCTTATTGTTGTTAGTGTAACCCCCTTATTGTTATTATTGTACCCTTGTAACCCCCATTTTGTTATTATTGTGCCCTTAAATTATTATTGTTAGGTCGGCTAGGATTACATTGTGGCCCACTAGGATTACATTATGGCCTCATGGACTCCTATATATAGATAGGAGGTTTTGTAAATTGTATCATCCAAGAATTGTTCATTTATGTAATGTATTGGAGGTTGCCCCCTTGAAGTGGCTTATTTCTAAGGCGTTGATATCTCTTTTCTTCTATTTTTGGAGCTGGTTACACAACATGGCTCATGAATGTTGAGATCGGATCAGAGGGAAAGGGTTGCAATTGGAAAACATTAAGTTTATATTATAAAGTTTAAGGGACAAATGGGACAAAGGGGTAAGGTTAGGCTTTTGAGTGGCTTTCATTCACTTAGGCATAGTTTCTAATCTAGAAGTCAGTTTTGAGAGTGTAATATACCGTTGGAAAGCTCTTTCTGGGCTCTTTCTGATGGACATATTTAGAACATGATTGTACACTGAAAATGATGTGGAAAACACCTTTGAAAACAGGGGTGTTGGCTTTGTGGAGATGGCAGCTTCTGAAGTTCAACTTATTACATATAAAGACATAAAATTACATAAAGGATGATAATAAAAGCAAAGTACCATGTTTTCACCTCAAAACATGGTTTTTGAGGTGAAAATTACATCAAGCTCAATAGAACAATTCTTTGATCTTTCCAAATACTATGCCGTTAAGTTTATTTGACCTCCGCATGACCTTGCTAATACTTATTGATGCTTGACTCATTTATTTGACCATGATGAGACTCTAGAACCTAATGAGATCAACCCTATGACCTAATAGCATGATTTACAGAGTGAAAGTGACTCATGACTGAAGACCATAGAGGGGGGGAATCAACAAGTTTCACATGAGGGAAAATTGACGAAAGACCACTACCATCAATGGATCCATGACCTAATGGAATGGTGAAAATTTATGGTATGGGACTCCTAATATGCAAATGCAAAGAGAAAATTCGATCACTGATGGCAGTATGACAGACTGACACTAACACATTATATTCATGCACGTCAACAATAGAAATCACACTATGAAAAAATTTGAACTCGTCTAATAACCATCTATAGTAGGGAAGTAACCATGCATTCAAGTTCTATTATCAATAGTAACAGGGTTCTACAAATCCATTTTCAAACCATAAGATAAATCATACATGTATCTCATCACAGGAAACCTGGAATAACATCATTCCTCCATGAGAAGTACTAATACATTCATTGTTATAACCCCTAAAAATATCATTCAACATTCATAATGCAACATACGTACAAGTTGATACACTTATCTATATAGCTTAATGATTGGAAACTTAGGGAGAGACTTCAACTCTTCACCTAACCGTAGGCTAGTTATGTTGCATTAGTTCATAAATAACTGCCCCTAAATCAAATTTAGAGTCTGAGCAGGTAATTGGTAAAGAGTACTTTGACCAACAACCAGTCAAAAAATGGAAAGATGTCGAGTCCATTTTTTAGGCGGTTTCTCATTATCGCCCAAAAGTAACACCACATTTACCCTTTTTTCAGTAGAACGACAACCACAAGGGTTCATCCAAGGCTCAGTAAGTTATAACTTAGTTCCATGGGAATGAATATATTATTAGCAAGGTTTATTAGACGAATTAGTATTGTAAAATTAAAGAGTCCACTGCTAGGAAATTTATTATCTCACCGAGCATGTACTTAAGTGGTGTATCATCACCAAGGCTAGCCACTTAGTGGTTTATCAGTAACTTCAGTTATTTCCCAGGTATTTTAGTGTTGGGTATGTGTTATATTCTTTCCACGACTAGCCCCACGCATTGTATGTTGCGTCGGGTGCACCAGGGGGGTCATAGGGGGGCGACAACCCCCACTGTCAGGGTCTGGGGCAGCACCCCGGCAAAAAAAATTTGGTATGCAGTCCCACTCATAGGCGGACCCACCCATGTTTTGTGCATGATTTTGCACATGGTTTTGGGGTATGATGGTTTTCATCCCCTGGTATTTTGTAGATCCTTTCAAGGGAACTACGGTTATGTTCTAATCCAAGGTTAATGGATTGGGATTTATGTATGCTTCGACATGTATATATATGTGTTGTAACACTAAAACGAATATAATGAAAAATCAAGTTGGTTGTCCCGATTTGGGATCCAGGGGAAAATCTCTGTGTTTATCTGTTTTATGTTTTATGCTCTCGCTATTGTTTGTTTTCTGTTATAAGATTCGTGTGTAAATAATTTCACTCGTGGTTAAAACCTACATTTGGTATCGCAGTTGTTTCGCCCTTCAAGGGATGCCTTTGCCGCCGAGGGTTTTTTTTGTCAAAATTGCAGACCCCCTTCGGTTTCAAAGGGGGAGATCTCGTGATCGATTCTTGTTGAAAGAAGATAGCAATGAAAGAAGATAGCAAGCGATGGGAAGATAGAGATGGAGAAATTTAATGGTCGAGCTTTCGACTTATGGAAGCTCAAGATGGAGGATCTCCTGGTGGATAAAGATCAGTGGATCACGGTAGATCCAAGTACTAAACCAACGGCAATGTCAGATGAAGACTAGAAGAAACTGGATCGGAAATCTAAAAGCACAATACGGTTGTGTGTCTCAGATTCAGTATTTTTGAATGTATCTGGGGAAGCTACGATGAAGAATTTGTGGGAAAAAATTGGGACTTTTTACCAATCTAAGTCTCTGGTGAATAAGATGTTCCTGCGGAAAAAGTTGTATAACCTGAGGATGAAGGATGTAGACTCGGTGACAGAGCATCTAAATGCCTTCAATACTGTGGTAAGTCAGCTGTCATATATTCATATTAAAATCTCAGATGAAGATAAGTGCATCGCCTTATTTGTGTTTCTACCGTACACATGACAAATAGTTATCGCACCAGGGACACTACAATCCCTTGAATTTTGATGACATTGTCTCAGCCTTGTTGTTGGAGGAAATGAGACGGAGAAATATGGAGGGTCAAAATGGAGATGCCTTATCTATACGAGGAAGGTCCCAAAACAGAAACAAGAATAAGGTTTTGAGTGGGAGATCTATATCTAGAGGGAGATCTAAATCTCCTAGAAATTTTATAAAGGTATGCTGGAAATGCGGAAAGGAAGGGCACTACAAAAAGGAGTGCAGATCTAAAGCTTCTGAGAAAGGAAAGGGATCTGATGATGCTTCTTCTATAGAGGCAAAAACCACCTTGGATGAAGGTAGGGATGTGTATTTGGCTTCTTCTTCAAGTACTCATGTAGATCATGAGTCATGGTTGATTGACTCAGGTTCATCCTTTCATTTCACTCCCCATAGGGAGTGGTTCTGCGAGTATGAGAAATATGATGGTGGTGATGTCTTCCTAGGGGATGATAGGAAGGCCAGTATCATCGAACGTGGAAAGGTAAAGCTAAAGCTTCAAGGTGTAAGGATTAGAACACTTCTTGGTGTTCTGCATATTCCTGCATTGGCCAGAAATTTGATTTCTGTAAGCAAGATGGATGATGCAGGTGTAAAAACAGTGTTCGAGAAAGATGCCTGCAAGATGGTTCGGGGAGCACTAATATTAATGCGGGGAGATCGTTTTGGAACTCTGTACAAGCTACAAGGTAGCACTGTTATTGATGGGTGTAACAGTTCTGTGGTTCCTGAAAGTGGAGTGGAAAGCCTAGCTGTCTCTGGAGAAAAGACCATGCTATGGCATTAAAGGCTTGGACATATTGGAGAGAAGGGCCTTCGGATACTACATAGAAATGGTATGGTAGAAGGTATGTCTAATTGCTCTCTGGATTTCGATTTTTGTGAACATTGTGTATATGGGAAGCAGAATCGGGTGAGTTTTCCTTCTGGTGCTAAGAGGGCGAACAAGATATTAGAACTTGTGCACAGTGATGTGTTTGGACCTATGTCAGTTCCATCACTGGGAAAGTTTGTGTACTATGTTTCATTCATAGATGAATTCTCAAGGAATACATGGATATATTTCTCGAGGAAGAAATCTGAAGTCTTTGACAGATTTAAAGAATTTAAGGCTCTGGTGGAAAACCAGACAGAGAAGAAGATAAAGGCGCCGAGGACAAATAATGGTGGGGAGTTCTGCAAGAAGGAATTTGAAGAGTTCTGTAAGAAGTGTGGTATAGCACGACAGAAGACTACTCCATACACACCTCATCAAAATGGAGTTGTAGAAAGAATGAACAAAACATTGATGGAAAAGGCAAGAAGCATGCTCAGTGGTACCGAGTTAGGACAAGAATTCTGGGCAGAGGCAGTGGAGACTGCATGCTATCTGGTTAACAGATCACCTTCATCAGTGTTGGAGGATAAGACTCCACATGAGGTATGGACCGGTAAGAAACCCTCTCTTTCACATGTAAGGGTATTTGGATGTGATGCATATGTACATGTTCCAAAGGAGAAAAGGACCAAGTTGGATAATAAATCTGAAAGGTGCATCTTTATTGGGTATAAGGATGGTTTAAAAGGTTACAAGCTTTGGAACCCGGAAACAAGGAAGGTTGTGTACAGCTGAAATGTGGTGTTTAGAGAGGTGAAAGATGTTGTTAAACATGAAATCATACCAAAGGAACCTGAGAAGATAGAGTTTGAGCTAAAGGAGGATGAATCAGAATCTACAGCAGAAGAATATTCAGAAGAGGAAGAGCCACAAACTCCAACTTTGAGAAGATCAGTTCGGGAAAGAAGGAAACCAGAAAGGTATAGTCCATCTGCTTTCTGTTCAGTTTTTGCCTTAACTATAACTGATGATGATCCCAGAACTGTTAGGGAGGTAGTAGATTCCGAGAATGGAAAACTCTGGAAGGAGGCCATGGTTGATGAAATGGCACCCTTGCACAAAAATGAGGCATGGGATTTAGTGGAGTTGTCGGCTGAAAGGAAGCCCATCGAGAGCAAATGGGTGTTTAAGAAGAAGAATAATGTAGAAGGCAAGGTGGAGAAATACAAAGCTCGGTTGGTAGCAAAAGGTTATTCCTAGGTGCCAGGAATTGACTTTGGTGATATTTCTTCTCCTGTTGCCAAAGTTACTTTTATCTGCTGCTGCTGCATTTGATTTTGGGATAGAAAAGATGGATGTGAAGACAGCATTTCTTCACGGGGATCTAGAAGAGGAGATCTACATGAAGCAACCTAAAGGATTTATGGTGAAGGGTAAGAAAGAACTGGTGTGCAGGTTGAAGAAGTCTCTGTAAGGGTTAAAATAGTCACCAAGGATGTGGTATCAGAAATTTGATACCTATATACGGGGACTTGGCTTCACCAGAAGCAAGGAGGATCACTGTGTTTATTTTAAATTAATTGGTGACCATGTTATTTATTTGGTCTTCTATGTGGATGATATGTTGTTGATTGGAAATGACAAAGAAATTATCCAAGATTTGAAGACCCAACTGTTCTCCAAATTCGACATGAAGGATCTCGGTGCTGCAAATTATATTTTGGGCATGGAAATTAAGAGAGATCGGGCAAAGAGGAAGCTCTGGTTAAACCAGAGGAAGTATGTCGAGACTATATTGCAGAGGTTCAATATGCAGGATAGTAAACCGGTGAGTGTTCCTATTCCTGTAGGTGCAAAGCTGTCTGCTGAACAGTGTCCCAAGACATAAGAAGAAGAGGAGGATATGTCCCGTGTTCCATATGCAAGTGCAGTGGGTAGCCTGATGTATGCAATGGTCTGTACTAGACCAGACATTGCACATGCAGTGGGAGTATTGAGCAGGTTTATGTCAAACCTAGCAAAGGAGCATTGGATAGTAGTGAAGTGGGTTTTCAGATATTTACGTGGCACTAGTGATTATGGCTTGTGCTACCAGGGAAGACAAGGAGTGGAAAGAATGTTGGACATTCATGGTTTTGTTGATGCAGACTGGGCTGGAGATCTGGACAAAAGAAGATCTACAAGTGGGTATGTGTTTAGCCTATTTGGAGGTGCAGTCAGTTGGATGAGTAAAGACAGTCTGTAGTGGTGCTTTCAACTACAGAGGCAGAATACATAGCAGCCACTCATGCAAGCAAGGAAGTAGTTTGGTTGCAGAGATTGTGTTCAAGTATGGGGTTGGTACAGAAAGCTATAAGGATAGACTGTGATAGCCAAAGTGCAATTTTCTTGGCTAAGAACCCTGCTTATCATTCAAAGACAAAGCACATTGATATTCAATATCACTTTGTTAGAGATATGGTTGAGGCTAAAAGGGTGTTGCTGGTAAAGGTGGACACTTTGAAGAATGTTGCAGATGCATTAATGAATTCTGTGAGAACTCAAAAGTTCTCTTGGTGTAGAGAAACAATGGGTGTTGAATAATTGGCCCAATGACTAAGCTCTCCTATGGCCCCCTATGGAAAGAAAACAACAAGTGGGAGAATGTTGGGTATGTGTTATATTATTTCCATGACTAGCCCCACGCGTTGTATGTTGTGTCGGGCACAGCAAGGGGGTCACGGGGGGGTGGCAACCCCCCCCGTCGGGGTCCGGGGCAGCGCCCCGGCAAAATTTTTTTTGGTATGTGATCCCACTCATAGGCAGACCCGCCCATGTTTTGTGCATGAGTTTGCACATCGTTTTGGGGTACGATGGTTTTCAACCCCTGGTATTTTGTAGATCCGGTCAAGGGAACTACGGTTATGCTCTAATCCAGGGTTAATGGATTGGGGTTTATGTATGCTTTAGAATGTATATATATGTGTTGTAACACTAAAAGGAATATAATGAAAAATCAAGTTGGTCGTCCCGATTTGAGATCCAGGGGAAAATCTCTGTGTTTATCTATTTTATGTTTTATGCTCTCGCTATTGTTTATTTTCTATTATAAGATTCATGTGTAGATAATTTCTGTTTAGGGTTAAAACCTACATTTAGACTATCAAGTAATTTATTAGCCCCAACTAGTTTCCTAGTGGTTTATTAGCCCCAAGGATAATAACTACTAGGTGATTTATCAACTCACTCAGTAAGTACTTAATGGTTTATTAGATATGGCTAGTACTTGAGTGTATCAACTCCACTAAATCACATGCACACACACAATCCTTAGAAGACATAGGGAATATCATCCTGAAATAGAAAAAAAACTATAAAAAGTTATGTCTTCTTGGAACATTCGCATCCATTTCCCATTTCATGCTATGCATTCTCCTCTTTTTGCATATTGACTTGTTATTTTTCTTGGTGAGATCTCTTTTTCTAGTCTCACTCCTCCACTGTCTGCTTGAGTCTTTCACAAGAATCGAGATGACAAGGATCATCCTTCACTCAAGAATCCCATTTCCTAAATTCAATTCTTGCACCAACAAAGCCATAAATCCATCATGGAGATAGGTGGTGAGGTAAATACAATGGATTGTGTTTACAAGTGAATACTCCTCCTTAGTCATTTTAATCCATGTCTATTTCCCTCAACTAGTAAATGTGTTACATTCTCACATTATTTACATGAATTACAATTCATAACAATATTTACAAGAGGGTTAACAAAAAGGGTTGTCACAAGTGTGTTCTTTAATTTCCTGAAAGAGTGGTTTTCATTGAAATGTGACATGTATTTCTCTTAGTGAATTATGAAAGAATATTAATATATTTTCCTACAACATTAATTTAAAATACAAAAACTACATATTATACTAGCATATATAATGCATGATAGTTCACAGGTTCCCTATGAACCTTGCGATTTGAATGTGATCGATTAAAGTACTGAGGTAGTTTGATTAGTTTGTTAAACACCATGTTAAGGCACACACATGGTGTATGAGGAAGATGAACACACACACACAAGAGACTCAAAACACAATGAAAGATAAGCGTGAGGCTTTCTTATTTTTCCATTATACATGATGTATATTTATAGTACAATGGTGTGACTCTTGGTTTCATATTCCAAGGTCACTCAGACTCCATTGTGACTTTTCGCATTCCACACCTACCCATGTAGGATTAGGTGTTCCAACATCCCCCCTTAATCCGAAGGGGTATGTGTGAGTCCAAGAAGAGAGTTGTAATACAAATCTGCAAAGTATACATGGCAACACTTGGGTTGAATCAACTCTCTGAAATGTTGGAAAAAAGAGATGGTTTAAGGATGACCACCAACGCTGGAACGCAAAACTTGTTGCAGTTCCCGGAACTCTTCCAAAACTGGCAAGAAGCTGAAAGCTTCTGCTAGAGGAATTGTCCCTCATAAAAAAGGGAGACCTTCAACCTAAAAGAAGGGAGGTCTACTACCCGTGATGGTTTTAGGATTACCAACAACTCTGGAATGCTTGAAGCATTTCCTGGAACTCAACCAAAGCTGGCAAGAAGTTGAAGGCTTCTGCTAGAGGAAGTGTCCCTCATATATGAAAGGGAGACCTTCGACCTAAAAGAAGGGAGGTCTACTACCTGTGGTGGTTTAAGGTTGTCCACCAACCAAAGATGATGGTTTAAGGTTTTCCACCAACCGAAGGCATGCTCATGGGCATCCGTGTCTCTGGCTACATCTCTGAATCCGGAATGACGAATTGTGGCTCAGGCTCGCTTGAACTGCTGGCTACAACTCTGAACATGGAATGAGAGATTGTGGCTCAGGCTCACTTGATCTGTCGTCGAAGCTTGTACATGACCACCATTTTCCCCCCTATCAGGGACAAGGTGAGATGATGGCGAAAACTCAACTGCAAGTTTGCTCAATATCCGTGAACATGTTCTGACATGTGACTTAAACATCTTCTTGGCTGCTGATGCCCATTGCCAAGAAGCGATCCATCCAAGATGAATCTTGGTTCTTGCAGGAGGCTTGTGTCTGAAGCTTCTGTCTGAAGAATGAGTGTGTCGACCACAGTGCTTGCATGGATGAAGATCAAAACATTGATCTTTCATATGGCCAACTCGATCACAGTGTTGGCATTTCTCAATCTGTTGTGGAAGTGGAACATGATCTGAAACAGCTGCAGGTGAACTGTCATACATGAATCCGGCACTCTGAAATACGATGGGCTTGGTGTAGTCCGGAATATGAAAGGACACATCCTTGTCATATCCAAGACCAGTTTTGTGCTTGTTGTGGAAAAGCTCTTCTCAAGGTCTAATGATGGGCTTGAGAAGTGCAGGCTGAGCTGCTGCATCTGCATGTATATTTGCTCTAGTGCAAGGAACTAAATGTGAATCAACTGAAACTTTACTGACATGTTGCTGATGGGAGTCAATCTCAATCTTCTAAACAGAAACAGGTTCAGAATGGTGACTCTTTTGCTGAAGTTCATCTTGTTGGAGCTGAGTTTCCAACTGCAAAAACTCAATCTTCTCTTGTGCATCTAGCAAACAACTTTGAATGTTACAAAGAGCATCCTTGCTCATTGTTATCACATCATCAACATTTGAATGAATAAGGTTATTCAACAACTCTAATGCCTCATTGATTTTAGCCATTTTAACAACTTAGGCTAAAAAATGAAAAGGTGTTGGCTTCAACAAAAAATGCACCCGTTTACAATGTGATGCAACAAGAAATACAAATGACTCAAAAGAATTCTCAAAGCACAAAATCTGCTCCTCAAATGATGGAGGGAAATCAACAATCCAACAACTCAAATACTAATTATGAATGAAGAAGCAATATTCACTCACAATGTGAGTTCAATACAAAATATCTGCAAAAATGTGCAGCAAAAACAATTGTGCAAAAGGTGCTTGGGGCAGCTGATTTCTCTTCTTCAAATAACTGTTTTAAAAATAATGGCAAACTTGTCTTCAAATGTCAATTTCTTCAAAAAATCACTCTTCAAATAAATGCCACAAATCACAATGTCAAATCTTCAAATTTCTCTATATGTTCACTTCATTTTCTGATATGTCATTTTCTCTTCCTTTCTGCTATTCATATTTTCTCTTCTTCCTCTCTCTCTCTGCTGTTTTTTTTTTTTTTTTTAATTAATTAAAAATTAATTAAAAAATAAATTAATAGAAATTAATGGGAATGAAAGACTATAGTAAAAAATAAAGAGGGGGATTAATTAAAAGAGAGGGAATTTAAAAAGTGGAAAATTTATTGAAATGGGAAGAGAGGGAGAAAATTTATATTGGAGGGGTCATATTAAAAGTTTTTATTAAAAAAGGATTAATTAAAAGGGATTATTAAAAAGAAATTAATTAAAAATGGAGATTAATTTTAGTGGAAAGGGAAGGGGAATTTAAAAAGGAAGGGTATTATATGAAACGGGTGTATATTAAAATTAAAAGGGAGGAGTATTATATGAAAGGGGGAATTTAAATGGGAGGGGTAGTATTAATTATATGGGGGGGGGGGTGTATAAAAAATTTTAAAACGAAATATGGAGAGCGTATTGTAATGGAGAGGGGGGTTATTAAATATGAAAAGCCATATTGTAATGGAGAGGGAGGGGAGGCCGAAAGGCCATGGGAAAGGAGAGGCAGAGTGGGAGTGTAGTTTAGGGGTTGAGTGGCGGCCGATGGAGCAGCGTGGGAGCCGTGGAGTGTAACAGTGAGGGAGCGTTGAGCATGAGGGCCGTAGGTGGGGTGGGATGAGCAGTTGAGTGGGAGAGCAATTGTACAGTAGGCAGGGGTTGGGAGAGATAGGTCGAGGGGGGTCGTAGCTTAGGTAGAGGGCGCTGCTGTGAGGGGGGTAGTCGAGCAGGGGGAGAGCGCTGTAGGGGAGAGTTGATAGGAAATAGGGAGTGCGTATGGAGTAAGGTGTATGCCGATAAATGGAGCGGGGTCTGTGCGTTGAAGCCCGCGGGCAGAGGTGGGGAGAGTTAGTGGATTGTGAGTTTTGGGTAGAGGGTCGAGTGGTGAGGTGTCTGCGTAGAGCTTGGAATGTCGTGGAGTGTGCTGTTAGGTCAGCTTTTGCAGGTGCGTTGGGAGTGTGGAGAGGTGAGTTGAGAGGTAGAGCGTTGCAGATATGGTGAGGGCGTATTGCAGTTGTAGAGATGTGGGGAAGGCCGAAAGGCCAGAAATAGTTGGGGTTTTATTTTTTATTTTTTTTTAATTTTTTTTTTTTTTATAACAGCAGAGTAGAGTAAAAGAGCAGAAATTGCAGAACAGTGAAAATTTCAAGCACTGAAACACAATGGAAATTTGCAGAAATTGCCAATAAAACTCATAATTTTTCTAATAGCCCAGCAGCAGAGAATATTTTCCAGAAACTTTTAGCAGTAAAAAACCCAGAAACTTCTTCAGAAATCCAATTTAAATAGTATCCAGCAGCTCTTCAAATGCAGAATTTAAAATGCAGATATTGCAGGAAAACATTAGAATTTAGAAAACCTTCTGATGTGCTTCTTCAACACCACTGCTGCTCTTCTTCAAAGTCAATTTCTGAATGCTACCACGGATTTTGAATGTTGCTCCTCTTCAAAACACTTCTGAATGGCGGCAAAAACACTGCTGCAAAAATGCAGATATGCACAGGCCATAAACACAAATGGCTCACTCAAATTGGAGCAGGGCCAGCAATCGCCTGCTCTGATACCATGTTAAACACCATGTTAAGGCACACACATGGTGTATGAGGAAGATGAACACACACACACACAAGAGACTCAACACACAATGAAAGATAACCATGAGGCTTTCTTATTTTTCCATTATACATGATGTACATTTATAGTACAATGGTGCGACTCTTGGTTTCATATTCCAAGGTCACTTGGACTCCATTGTGACTTTTCGCATTCCACACCTACCGATGTAGGATTAGGTGTTCCAACAGTCCTTAAGATTGATTGTTAACTAAAGAAATATTTTAAGTGAAATATGACATAAAACAATAGCAAATAAATGATTAAAACAAAACATAAAACAGAGAGAAGAAGAAGCAAACAGTTGATTACGGAGTTCATCCTTGGTGGGCTACATCTCCCGTTCCGCTTTCAATTGGGCGTTCGCTTTATCAGGATTGATCATGAGGAATTTCTTTACATAGAAATGAATCATAATGACTATGCTCGCAGCCACTTTTGGACTCTGTAAACAGAAAGTACTCTCTCTCGCCTTTTCGGCGCCTATCTCTGCGCTTAATTCCGACTCCCGACGGTCGAGCAATGCTGAAAACAAAACTGCCTCTATCTTACTGAAAAATGAAGTTCAAAACATCCATGTCCCTCAACAAGCAATTTGTCATGGCTTTATAAGTCTACATAGAACCACTGATAGTCAAATTTGGCATTTGGTTGAGCTATTTGAGTGATGAGGTCTCGAACCCTATCATTTACATGAACCTAGGGATAAAACCTTTGACCTTAGCGCTGATTAAATACAAAAAAGCCAAAATATACTTTATAATAAAATTTTCTTAGCCGATGGGCTAACTAACCGAGCGGAGAGTTGGATATTTGGCATGTGAACAGGCGCGCGGACAAGTTGGCTCCGGTAGTTACGGTTGCGACCTATGGCTTTGGCTTATCCCAACAGTTCCAGCTTATCTGTCACATGTCACAGTTTTAACATGTGGTTTCAGCTTAACAACTGTTTACAACTGACATTTTCCATCGCTGTCAAACCTGTCACATATTCCAAAGTGGTTTACCTTGGCGGTTAGCACTAGCATCGTGGTAAGTTTTAATATAAAGTTTTATTTGTAATTTTTCAACACCCGAACCTTTTAAAAGGTTTATGTAATGTTTTATGGTCGAACCTTATAATAAGGTTTTTGCAACTTAGCGCTTAGGTTTTATTATAATTTTTTATAACCATGTTTAATGTTTGAGGTTTTTTAATACCAAAGCACTTAGGTTTTGACACCATAGACTTTTAGGTGTATTTAGAGATAGTGCTAGGATTAGACCTTCGTTTTTTGGATTAGGTCTTTAGCACTAGGTTACAACTTGTACCACCTTTACATCCCAAATTCGAATCACATGACGACCATAACACATCAATACATGCCATGAACCTAACACTGAACCATGATCAACTTGAGGACATCTTCTTCAGACAATACTAGCGAATTGACGATACTGAAGACTGAACCGGACATCGAACTTCTGGAGCTGCCTAGACTTCTCTGCTGATCTGCATTGAACAAGATCCTCCTGGATCAATCCTCTCCACTTGAAAGATTTTGGAACACAAAAGCTTGATTTTAAGCACACAATAAGTGAGGATACAGCTCCCTCACTTTTTCGATCTCTATCAATTTACTCAGATTCATGCCCTTGATTCCCACTCGAAGATATTCCACATCTCCTCGCCTGGAAGTACGAACTCTTCCATCCAAGATGGTATCTTCCTATAACTCTGTCATGTACTCAGGTGATAAGTTGTCAATAGAAGGGATCTGTATATCATCCTCAGAATCAACAATAAACGGAGGTTCATACAACTTTAGACTTTCAACATTCACAACTGAGTAAATATGCATATAAAGTGGTAAATCTAATTGGAAATCATTATTTCCAATCTTCTCAACAATTTTGAAGGATCATACCTGATAGATTTTAGTTTCTTAACTTCCCCTTTCAACCTGTCTTTGCCGATATACAACCATAACTGTTTGCCAACCTGAAAATGATGATTGACTTGATGCTTGTCATGGTGCAATTTGAACTTGGCTTGACTCTCTTTCAACTGGTTCCATAATGCCCTATGTATCTGTTGTATCTGAGAAGAGTGACATGTCTGAATGACTTGCGCTTTTTCTTTCTACGGTATACACAACCTACCCAAATAATATAACAACTTGTCATAAATATGATAATTGTTTTCTTCTATCTGAGTACCGTGAGTTAGCGATTCATAATTTTCTTTGAAATTATCATCAGTACTATATTGTTCTACATAGATTTCATGTTTCAATGAACTATTCTGCAGTACTACTGAAACATTCAAAGAAAGTCTATTCATCATATCAGCTACTTTATTTATCACACCCTTCTGTTTCTCAATTTCTAAGTGAATTTGCTGAATAAATCTCATCCAACTGTAGTTGCGAGATTGTTGCAAATTAGACTTTGATTGAATGTATTGAAGCGGCTGATGATCTATATGAATCATTGTTTTCTTACCCTTTGTATTACCATTAGCATCTGTTCCAAATGGTTATCGATGATCTAACAAAACTGAGATTGATGTTGTGAAGATTTTCTGCATAACTTATTTAAAAACTTTAAAATTGACACACATTCCCCATGTCTCGTTTTTCTTATGACCCAAAATTATGGGTGAACTATATGGAGATGAACTGGGTCGCATGGATTCCATCCTTGGAATTTGTTGCTTTATTTTTTTACACTCTATAACTAACTTGTGGCACATTCCATTATTAGGGGCATTAGACATCAACTACATCTCATGTGATATTTCCTTTTTATGAAGTAGATGTTTTGGTTATTTAACTAGATCCTTAAATGAATCTACCTTTTTAACCAAATTACCTTCATATTGAAATTCACAACCTATAAAAGTATCATTAAGATCCTTATGTTGTTCTTTTATCGACATGAGTATGTATCTCTTACTTGAACTAATTAAGCGCTTCATCTGATTAGCATTGATTAAATTCAAGTGATTTTGAGTTTTATGTGCCCGAACGATGTACTTAATCCCATCTTTCTTGAGATGATACGTATGTTCCTTCCTATAAAATACCGCATCACGGTCATAGAGATAAGGGCTTCCTAAGACAATTCCACATATGTCTAACAGTATCACATCTAAATCCACTTTGTCGATATAGTTCGCTGTGATTGAAAATTTTAACTGACACTGTTTGGTAACATGAATTTGAGATTGTTCCTTTAACCATCCTAAAGTATAGGTTTTGGATGATTATGTGTTTTCAAACCCAATTTTTAAACCAATGACTCAGAAATCAAATTTTCTTGTGATCCCGTATCGAACAATGTATCTATCTTAGTATGCTTTGAAGTTACCCTTATATGAAATAACTTGATTATTTTTCCTTCATTCAACTATGTGATGTTTGAAGAAGCAGAAGTAATAGCTTTAGAAATTTTACCTGTTGTAACCATAGCAATTATTTTTCCTCCATCACCTGAATCGGATCCCAAGTCCAAGCCTTGTTGGATTGTTGTTTCAGCCTTCTTTTCACCATTCTTTGTTTGGAACTTCTTTGGCTTTAGTTCCGGATGAAGTTTCCAACACCCAGCTTCATCATGGCTGATCCTTTGGCAATGTGTATAGGTAGGTCTTTAATCTTCCTTCTGAGTTGTGACAGTCTTCTTTCCCTTTGACTTTCCCTTCTTTTTGTTGTCTTTAGTTTCCATCTGCTTGGATGTCTTTGGTGTAAAATTGAAAGGTCTACCACCTTATTCGACATGAATAGCTTGAACAAAAACTTCATTAAAGTCATTAGGATTGAACATTATTAATGTATGCTACAAATATGAATGCAAACTACCAATATACTTCAACAAAGTTTCTTTTGTTTCCAAAGAAATACCAAGTGCTAATGCTTTCTTTCTGAATTTCTGTGTGAACTCTTGAACATTATGTCCCTTACCTTGTCACAAGCGATGCCAATCAATTACAGATTGTTGTGTGTGACCCAACCGATAGAATTGTTTCTTTAGAGATTTTATAAACTTAGTCCATGAGGTGATAACTTTTCCTTTACGATTTAAATCTATCTTTCTTACTTTCCAACCATATCAAAGCAGTACCCCCCATTCTAAGAGTAGCTAGTTGTATCTTTGTCTTATCATCAGTAATATCTTGAATATGACAATAGACTTCTAACTGTTTTACCAAATTATCTAGTTTCTTAGGGTTTATTTCACCATCATGCACAGGTAATTCGAACTTAACATCAAGTTTCAAAAGTGGACTCTTAGGTTTCTTTTCTTTTTCTAATTCATAACTAGAAGTAGAAGAGGAAGAAGAAGATGATGGAGATGATGGAGGAGAAGGAGATTTATCTGCCTTGCATTTACCCTTGTCCTTATTTGATGCCTTCGACGATGAGGCTGCATCTCTCGTCTTCTTATCTTCATATAATTCTTCCAACATCTGTTGCATGTTTAGAAACATCTGATGGATTTGATTCTCATCCATGGGTTTCGTTTCAGTAGCTTCAGGAGTCTCAACGGTCTCAGTCCCTATCATCGTTGATTGATGAACAAATTTCCACTTTCTGATCTCTAGATCAAATTCCTTAAGCTCACCTTTTCCATCTTGCAATCCCAACTTGGTTAACATCCACTGACAAACAAAATACAAAGCACAACCTACTCTGATACCAAATATGACATGAATGTGATCGATTAAAGTGTTGAGGTAGTTTGATTAGTTTGTACTTAACATCTATTGTTAACTGAAGAAAGATTTTAAGTGAAAGATGACATAAACCAGCAGAAAATAAATGATTAAAATGCATCATAAAATAGATATAAGAAGAAGCAAACAATTGATTACAGATTTTTTCCCTCGTGGACTACATCTCCAGGTCCGCTTTCAAGTGGGTGTCTGCTTTATTAGGATTGATCGTGAGGAATTTATTTACATAGAAATGAATCAGAATGATTGTGCTCATAGGCACTTCTGGACTATGTAAATAGAAATTAATCCTTCTTGCCTTTCCGACGCCTATCTCTGCGCTCAATTCCGACTCCCGACAGTCGAGAAATGCTGAAAACAAAACTGCCTCTATCTTACTGAAAATTGAAGTTCAAAACATCCATGTCCCTCAAAAAGAAATTTGTCATGGATTTATAAGTCTGCATCGAACCACTGATAGCCAAATTTGGCATTTGGTTGAGCTATTTGAGTGATGAGGTCTCGAACCCTATCATTTACATAAACCTAGGGATAAAACCTTTGACCTTCGCACTGATTAAATACAAGAAACCCAAAAGATACTTTATAATAAATTTTTCTTAGCCGACGGGCTAACTAACCAAGCTGAGAGTTGGATATTCGGCATGTGAATAGGCAGGCAGACAGGTTGGCTTCAGAGGTTATAGTTTCGACTGGCGACTTTGGCTTATCCCAGCGGTTCAGGCTTATCCTGTCACATGTCGCAATTTTAACACGTGATCCTGGATTAACCACTGTTTACAACTGAAATTTTCCGTTGCGATCAGACCTGTCACATATTCCAACGCGGTTTACCTTGGTGGTTAGCACTAGTGCTATGGTAAGTTTTTTTAATGCATGTAAATCCTCTTTATGGACAAAGACGATCCCTCTATCCCTGGAGTGGGTCTAGAAACAAAGGGACATGCTACAGTGTTGCTTCCTAATTATTGAATGAAAAAAGGACACAGTAGATCTACCTAACTAGATTCCAACGCTATTTTCGTTATTTTAGTGGTGGTGGCCTCTCACTCCTGCCTCAGCAAGTCACAATCCTTCTGCCATTATGCTTGGATCCCTTCACATAGAACAAGAAACAAGAACAACATACGACATAATGGTTTCACTCATAACTATTAGCCAGTCAAAGAGAGCTAAACATATTGCATTAAACAAACATCATAACACAACAGTGGAACCAAACAGTAGTCATGTATATAAATGAATAGAAGGAAGAGTTACAACCATTGATTTGACGTCGTAGTCTCCTCCAGCAGGGTTCAGGCGAAGCACGTCTCAGAGCTCATCAGGGAATTAAGATGGGATGAAGGCATGGACTTAAGCTCTCTTAGAATTCATGGAATCAAGCTTCCTCAACGTAATTCCTTCTTATTCTATCTTCTCTAGTCATTCAGTTATAGTATGTTTAATTCTCCAAGTTCAGCTAGCTTGTTCTAAGAGAGATAGCTTATTTTATAGAGAAAAAGGAGGAGGTTAGGATCCCTACAAAGGTGGGAGGGAGGCCTATCCTTTACGGAGTTCCCATAAGAGGTGGAAACCATAAACCTAAAGGAGGTAGTTCATGGTTTATCAGTTCAACCACTCCCAATGACTCATCCTCGAGGTGGTTGGAGTGAAATCTCCACCTCTATTTTTAAAAAACATTCCATAAACATCTTGGCTTGGGTGGAAAACTAGGACAAAGCACTAACTAGCACGAGGCCCAGTGTTAATCTTCCTCTTTGGCGCAAGGGCACAACTGATTACTCGGGCCAAGGTAAAAATAATGGTTTTTGAGTCTCTGCTCAGGGAATTGTCAATAGAAGGAATATTACTCTCATGTAAAGGGACACAATGATGGTATTTGCAAGGCATGACACTACTTATTGATCACATAAATGACCCTCCAGTGGGAAAGATGGTGATTGCAGGGACAGTGACAAAATGATGTGTAACAGATGCCCCCTAAAGCATGAGGTCGGAGGGAGAGGGAGGGGAAAAATGCTTTATGAGAACGCATTCGAACCAAACACCGCTGTTGGAAAACCTGAAATTACGAATACAATTGATATCTCTGATACATGAACATGTGGTATGGGCGCAGCCATCCATAATAGAGTATATTTAAAAACTGAGATCTGAGGTAAAACGCAATCATCCAACAATAAGGATCAATAAATAGACTCAAGTATGGTCGCAGCCATCCGATCAAAAGAGTCATGCAATAAGTCATGATAATCCACCAAAATATGTAGCCTGGATCTTATTAGACAAAATCCAGGGTCTTGCACTCCATCTCGACCTGAACAAGTACAAATTCAAGCATGCGAATATATGAGCTAAAGTCGAACATGCAAGAAAATCACCCGATTACCAGCCAATGATGAAAGTTGTTAACAGGCACGAGAGAAACCACCAATAATGACAATGGCTCTCAAGGTACAACCGGTACAATCCATGGAATGTGAACAGTGATCTGGTGTCGAACATCCGCAAAATCACTCGATCGAAGGCTAATGATGTGGACCTTGCATCAAATGCGAAAAACCTGCCATTAAGGCATGCAAGCTTCAAGGTACCAGAATAGAGTCTCTGGATCAAATTCCTGGATAATGAGCTGAAGTCGACAGGAAGTGACTTGATTGAAGGTGGGCCATAATTTTTGCCACATCATCGATACGAGACAAAGGAACTAGTAGTGGAACAGGACCAACAGAGAATCAGAGGGAGGTTGAAAACTGCAGAGGCAAACTTCTCTTGAACATATCAGCAGCACGCCACTAGATTTGGTAGTATTTGACATCAAAGGATTTGAGGTCATGATGACGTGGAAAAGGGTAGATGAGAGGTCAAAAGATATTACCCAAACCCAAGGAGGAAAAAATGACTAAATGAGATGTCCCCAACCCAACACGAATGCAAACAAGTGCCATGTTCAAGAGCAACATACTGCCAACATAACTAAAACTTGGTTCCATTTTCCCCCACCATTTCTGGCGAGTACCCCAATTATTTTTAAAAAAAGCTTGAAGGGGATAGCATATGCTTGTGCTGTAAGTTTGTCCTTCGAACAAATTAAACCAAATACATTTTACGAGCCCTAGGAAGGAGGAACTCGAACAACATCATGGCGACAAAATCCGATGTCATCAGGGTTTAACGAGTTTAACAAAGGGAGAACTCGGCATCTTTTCATTTTAGAGAGTTTGAAAAGAAGGCAGAAAATAAAAATTCATCATGACCCTTTTCATAAGTAGTCTCTCAGATCCGAAAAGGTAGAAAAAAAAATATCTGAAAGAACCTTTTAGTAGCAATAGGCTAAGGTATTCCTTTTTCGTAAATAATCTATCCCAGCCCGAAAAAGGGGTAAACGTACACTGAGTAGATATCGCTTTGTAACCATTTAACTAGTTAGAAACGATAAGAGTCTCGGAAATATTTTCAATTTTAGAGAGTCAGAAAAGAGTGAAAGATGACTCCATTAGTGACTTTTTTTTTGTTTTTATCGAGTCCGAAAAAGTTTAAAATTTAACTCATTACTCCATCACTATGTCCTGAAAACTTGTTGTCGCACAAGAGACACGTGTAAAACCCATTTTTCAAAAATAATATAATAAAATAATCGAAAAACATGTCTTAGAACCTAATTAGGGCTGTAAAAAGTTATAAAATGTCAAAAATGGTAAAAATAATTACTTTTCACTTTTTACCTCTTATGGAGAAAATAGTTACCCATTTTACTGTGTGATTTTGCGGCGACGATAACGGACAATCCAGCAGCCCAATCTCAAATCCGTCAATTCTAGGTAAGAGATGAGATCTCTCTCTTCATTTTAAGTCATTTCTTACTACCTGAAACTTCCAATTTTGAATTATGGGGGAGGAAATATGAAAATTAGGGCATGGTGGTTAGCACGGGTTTCGGGCACGGAGTCGCGCCAACCACCCAACGTTTTACACTAGGGCACGCCCATTGGCGCGACTGTTTGGGAAATAGTCGTGCCAATGGTGCAAACCATTTTTTTGTGCAAAATGCAAGTCACAAACCCCATTCATTCACAAATTCAAGCTTGAAAAATACTAATACCATTCATATGAATGCGTTTACAGGTAGAAAGTGGCAAAATGGTGATCAAATTCAAAGAATGGGAACACATCAAAGAAGATGAGCTTGCCATGCAGAATGAGAGATGCATGGAAGCTCTCAGGGACTATGGATTGAAGAAGTTCTTCTTGATACCGTGTCTCTGTGCTCAACCAGAGCTGTTACAATATTTAATCAGCATATGGGATGAGGACCAAGAAAATTTCATCCTTCGAGATCAGGAACTTGAGATTGATGTTTCTGATGTCTACTTCATCACAGGATTATCGTGGAGGGGAGCAGCACTAATCCTAACCAGTACCTGACCTTGCATGGAGAGTATGTTCATGGTGATGGACAGAGTATGTTGAGGGGCATGGAATAGAATAGGAAGTGGAAAAGTTGATATCCAAACTATCCCATACCTAGCACTAAAATTAGTGCTACATACCATCACACAAGCTACAGGATTGCAAGCACCGCACGAAGCAAAAAAAACACATTTGCTTCTTTTTGTAGACAGTTTGACACCAATCATCTACAATTGGGCAAAGGTTGTGACAATAAACATGAAACGCCGGCTAACAAAATGCAAGAAGTTCAAATTGAAGCAGTTTGGTTATGGGTCTATCCTGGTATCATTCTTCCTGGAACGACTACCAATTTTTCAGCGTCAGGAGGTCATAGTCCCAACACCACCAGCGATAGAACCATGGATGGCCCAATGGGCAACTCTGATGCCAAGGGCAGGGAGCGGTCAATAGATGTCCTGGAGACCGGAGCTTTTTTATTGGCTCCGCCAACAGTTGATCGTCGTGGAGGACTGGCCCTACTCTGGTACAAATTTTACTGGTGATCCAGACCTCCCAGTCCTGAAGGGAGAGGATTGGGATGAAAATTTGGATAAGACTCATTTTTAATTTTCATGAGTATTATAAAAATTTTTATCTATATATGTTATGACATTAAATCCATGTATTTGTAGATGTCGGTCTAGAGAGACCCGTAGGCATGTCTCCTGTAGCGAGGCGAATTCCTCGTGATTTCAACCCTCATGGTGAGGGAATCGAGGAAGAGGAGCTCGTGTGTAACCTAGAGGGGATCACACGTGGAGTCCTGGACTATGCACAATTCGACGATGTTCCTTGCACCTACCAGAGACATACCGTTGGGGTGCCAAGCCGTATTCACCGCTTGCTGAGACAACTTGTATGGTCAGTGGCATGCTATCATGAGCATCATGCCGATTAGACACCTAGGCTTTATATCTAAATTTTTTGAGAGACATGGTGTCTCAGGATGTAATAGAAACACACATATTTTTTGAGTGAATGATGCACACTGATGCAAACACATGATATATATATATATATATATATATATATATATATATGTGTGTTTCCCTATATGGATCTTTTCACATGATGATGATTTTACAAATTACGCAAATTTTTATCTAATACAATGTTAGCCACTATATCAGCTAATGTATTCATTCATTTAGGAATATTTTGATATGCGATAAAATCAAAATTTCCTTCCAACAAACGAATACGTAAATACAGTCTCAAACTGTATGGATTTCTAACTGAATAATGACCATTTAGTTGCAGAACAACAAGTTGTGAATCTAGATTTACAAGCAATGCACGTACGTCGAGATTGATTGCCTCGGTTAATAGTTCAAGGACAACACTATATTCAGTGACATTGTTTGTAGTTCATCCTAGGCAAATACCTTGTAGTTCTATCAACTCACTAGAAAGATTATAGATTACCCAGGCTGTCGAAGACAAGTTCCTAGTATTGCGGGAAGCACCATTCATGAAACCGACATAGGGGGAATTAGACATTTGCACAAAATAAGAAAGACCCAAATAAGCAGGAAAATGCTCGCAAAGCACACCAAATCAAAACATGTACAAAAATGAAAAAAAACACCTATGTACATAAATCATGCATGAATGACTCACACATAATACTTTTTAAGATACAACCCATTTCTGGGTTGTTCTAAACGATGACCTTTGTAATCAATGAGCTCATAGGCCCCATTTTACAATATGCGTTTAACAATGTAAGGCCCATGCCACATGGGTTGAAATTTACCTGCCCCCAGCTTATCATGAGCTTTGTCGTATAGGAGGAAGAGATCTCCTTCAACAAAAGAACGAGGGGAAACTGATTGGTCAAAATGAGCTTTGACCCACTTTTTTTGTGCTTCAATAACCAGAGCAGCAGAGCAACGGGTTTCATCTAACCTTTCGAGATAAAGGAGATGCTCTTCTTCTGGTGAAGTGTTTGGCAGTAATTTAACAACCAACTTGAGCGAAGGTATTTCACATTCAGTCAGAAGAGTAGATTCTAGACCATAAACCAACTGAAAACCGGTGAATCTGGTTGCACTCTTAACTGAGGTTCGGTATACCCGAAGAGCTGAAAATAATATGAGATGCCAATTGGATTTATGGATCCCAATTGTACGTTGAAGCATGGTAACAAGAACTTTTTTCATGGCTTCAACCTGGCCATTGGCCTTAGGATAGTATGGCGTTGAGCTGTCGTGACGCAGACCAAACTTAGAAGTCAACTCGGCCACCATGTAATGCGGAAAATGGGAACCATGATCAATAACGATGGCTAGAGGGGCACCAAACCTAGCAATGATATGATTGAATATGAATTGAGCAGCTGTCTTACCGTCAGCGGAAAGTGTAGGCATTGCTTCGGCCCATTTAATGAAGTAGTCCACGGCTACGATAATATAAGCATGCCCCCTGGCCAAGTGAGTGTTACACGTCATAAAATTGATGCCCCACTTCACAAAGGGACCAATGGTAATGACAGGATGAAGAGGTATAGGCGGCGCATGCGTCTTGTGTTGATAAACCTGGCAATCATTACATTTACGAACTGCGACAATGCAGTCTTTGAAGATAGAAGGCTAGAAAATAACCAGCACGAAGAATCTTTTGTGTAGTGACATAACCAAACATATGACTAACACAGGCACCACTGTGACAATCATTGAGGACTTTCTCAACTTCCTCAAGGGTCAAACATCGAGGGAGAATGGAATTTACTTAGACACGATAGAGGGTATCTCTGACTATATGATAAGGTTGTGATTGATGACGAATGCATCGGCGGGCATCCTTTGTCAACTTAGATCTGAAAGTAGAAGTCTGGAGATAAACGATGATATCACCATACCAAGGATCGAGAGTGCTAATCAAGAAAAACGTGTCGTCTAGAATTTTTTCCTCAGAACGAGACGAAGGAGTGTCTGAAGGGAGGGAACAAATCAAATCAGCAAAGACTAATGACTTCTTCGACTTGGCAGCAGTAAACTCCAAATCAAACTCTTGGAGGATGACAATCCACTTTGAGTATTTCTCCCCCAACAATTGTCGAGACAATATATAGGTCATGGGGTTTCAATCGGAAATCACAGTCACTGTACACAAAATAATATAATGATGAAAATGTTGAACAGCTTAAACTGCAGCTAACGCTAACTTCTTGACGTGTGCATAGCACGTCTCAGGGTCGAGAAGGTTACGAGACAAGTAATAAATAACATGCTCATTACTGTCATCATCGCCTTGTACTAGAACCATGGCAATTGTACTGAAAGCGGTGGCTAAATAAAGGGAAAAATCACGATGATAGTTAGGAGGACGCAATAGAGGAGCATTGACAAGCAACGTCTTCAGGTCCTCAAAATACTTTTGAGCAACCTTATCCCAATAGAAAGGGACGCCCTACTTTAATAAGTGCATGTATCCTCTAGCCACTTCTGCATAGTTAGGTATAAAAGGACGTAGAAAATTAGCCTTACCTTGCAAACTCTGCAACTGATTTAATGAGGGAGAGGGGATATTGATAATAGCCTCAACCTTGAGTGGATCAAGGAAAATTCCATCTTTGGATACGATAAACCCTATGAGTCTACCGGAATCAACGTAGAAGATGCATTTGTGTGGATTAAGCTGAATATTGTAACGTCAACAATGAATAAAAATCTGGCGAAGATAGTCAGGATGGTCCATGTGCTTAGCTGAATGAGCAGGAAGGTCATCCAAATAAGGCTGAACGATGTGTCGAATATCATGAAAAGCATACGACATCTCTCTCTGAAACATAGCCCCAACATTATTTAAGCCAAAAGGGAGCTTCTTATATGCGAAAGTACCCCAAGGACAGATAAAGGTAGTCTTATGTTGATCAGCCAGGAGAATTTTAATCTGATTGTAACCAGAAAAACTGTCCATTAAGGAAAAGATCTCACTCCCAGCACAGTCATCAATGATTTGATCGATAAAGGGAGTAGGATAATTATCCTTAGGACAAGCTCGATTAATATCACTATAATCAACACAGATGTGAATAGTTCCCTGCTTCCTATCTAGAGGAACAATATTAGAGACCCATTCTGTCAAAGGAATCGGATAAATAAAACCAGCTCTAAGAAGTTTTTCAACTTCAGCCTTAATGGCAGGAGCTTTTCTAAGGTGCACCGGTTGAAGACACTGGCGAACAAGTTTCAAACTGGGATAAGTAGGAATTTCATGCACCACTATACAAGGATCAATGTTGGGCATTTCCTTGTAGGACCATGCAAAGACATCACAAAACTCGCAAAAAAGGCTAGTATAAACTTGGACTTCATCAGAAGAACAAGTAACCCCAATATGGATGTTCTCGACGATTCCTGGTTTAATGGAAATGTCAATAGGCATTGTCTGTGTAATGTTACTCAAGTTACCTTCCGTAAAGACGTCATGTGTCAAAACACGCAATTGAAGTGGAGGAGAAGGAACCTGAGATATAAAACGATTGAGACAAGTAGACATGGCCCCGAGGCCAAGAATAAACGAGGAACGATGATGACCATAATTCCACGGCAAATCCTCAAGAGACATGGTTTCCACAATGGCTTCATCATAATGAAACACTTCTTTCAAAGGATCAGGCGAATCTAAATCACCAAGCCAAGGGGATTGAGAGTAAATGTCAAGAGACATGCTTAAAGGAGCATAATCAGAGGATGAAGGTTCCAAAGCAGCAATGAGTTCAAAATAATCAATCTCAATTAGACTCAAAGCCATCGAATCTCTAAAGGAATCAATCTGTTAAGGGAAAGGAATAATCCATGGGTCATTAGAGAGAGATATCATATGAATCTGAACAGTATTCGGTGGAGGAAGAGGAAAAATACCCATGAGGCCAGGATCTTTAAAAGGACCCGGCCCTATGCTCTTGTAGGGAGTAGGAATCTGATCCACATACAGAATGTTGTTCTCAGAAGAAGAGGTGAAGAAAGACAATTGATCAACAGCAACAATCTTTCCTTCATGCGGAAATTTCAAAACACAAAAGAGAGTGGATGGAACACATAACATGATCTGAGTCCAACTGTGACCAAGGACACATTGACTGTCTTCCCTTTCAAAGTAATCGATAAACTAGCGAGAACACCTAAAGGTTTTGATTCTCTTCCATCAAATGCTTCTACGGCATTTGGTGATGAATTGAGGGCTGGAGAACCAATGGCTTTCCAACATGAAGATGACATGACAGAGGTTGATGCACCTTCATCCATAACTACTCGATGGATGTCGAGACCATTAATAACAACTTGAATAATGAGCACAATCTGATGCGGAAGTCATGGAGCGAAATTCTCTATATCGAATGCAACAAGGCTAGTATCGGCAGGATCAATCCCACCAATCGCAGATAACAAAGATCTTCGTTGTGACGGACAAATCTAAAGTACTTCTAACGCGGACATCGCAGATGGAGCCTGAGCCAAATCCTCAACAATATTGTAATGATGAGAGGCACAGGTGTTGGGATTATAAGAAGACTTGCGAAGTACACCTTTGGAAGGTGGTCGCACAACAGATTCAGAATTAGGCCTTTCAATTTCAAGATGACCAGTAACAGGCGGATGAGGAGGACCATCAGTGATCTCCTTCCCCATGGCCTAACGAGATCCAGTATAATCTTTCGACCGAGTAGTAATAGAAACAGTGGCAGAACCATTCATCATGAAAACCTAAGAGCCAAATGGGGCAGAGGACTGAGGTTGCTCTACCATCTGAGTCTGCTATGATGAGAAAGGTTCTTTAAGAACATCCGAAGCTCCCTGGGTGCCTTTGAGAAATCGGCTCACTTCGGACCATCGAGGATAGTCCTTGGTGAAGTGCTCTTCATCACAAATCAAACAAGGGTACTTTGTTTTGCGTTGATAACCATCACCAACACAAGGTTTCTGAGAATCATATTTCAGGGTATCGGCTTTGGCCTTACCTTTACCCTTCTTCTTACCTTTAGAAGAATTATCTTTAGGATTGGCCTAAACGTCATTAACCTCTACGGGTTTACCAGAATTTGAAGTAGACTGAGAAGCAACATTAGTGGAAGAAGCGGACTTCAGCTTCCCAGTGTTTGAAGACAACGAGGACTTCTGAGAAGTTTGAGACACATAACCAATAATACCATCGACGGATGGAGTCACTGGTGGTTTAGAAGTTCCAGGTTGGGGAACATCAGACAAGATATCATATAATGCATCAGACTGAGAGTACACCAGATCAAGGTACTAGGCATAAGAAATGGCTTGTTCCTCGGTTACACATGCCCCCACAGTGATGTCTTTAGCAATCTGATTGACAAAGGAGGTGGTGAACCAATGAGTTAGAAGCTGATCAGGAATTTCAAATTTGATCATGCGACGATGACGTCACCACTCATGAATATGATCCAAGATATGAGTATCTCGATCTTGTTTCAATGAAGTGAGGAAGTGCGTCTCGGTCTCATAATAGACTGGTAACTGAAAATACGTAAGGAACGCCATCGCTAAAGAATTGAAATCTTGGAAGATGCCACGAGATAGCTTAGTGTACCACTTTGCAGCGGCACCAGTAAGAGTTCGCTGGAAAATACGGAGTCTAATAGAATCATCAACCCAAGAGTTAGAGGAACACCAAAAATGGTACGTCATAACATGCACTTGGGGGTCTTTGCCAGACTTGCCCTCAAATTTAGGACAATCACCAGGAATCTTGGTTGGAACCGGAGGCCAATAAAGGTTATGAAGAATGGGATCTTTCATCAATTTTGACACATCAGGTAATTCCAACGTAGCAAGAAATGGTAATCGAGTGTTGAAAGTCATTAGAGGTCTTTTATAAGGACCTGGATGTACATTCCACCCAGTCCGAGTGGGATTCTATCCCTATACATTACGTCTCGAAGGATTCAAATCATAGGGATTAGAAGCAGGATAAGTCGATTGATACTGGGGTTGAGGACTAGGATATTGAGTCGGAGTAGACCACTGAGGTCCTTGCTGAGCAGTGTATGGAGTTTGTTGTGGAATGTAAGCATGGCTTTGAGGTTGATGATAGACAGGTTTATTTTGAGCGTAAGGAACTTGAGGCGCACTATATACCGGCTGATATGAACCTTGAGGGTAGTAAGCGCCTTGCGGTTGAGCAGGCGGACCCGGCTGAGCAAGTTGAGCAGGCTGTTGAGCGGGTAAACCTGGCTAACTATAAACAAGTAGAATAGGCTATTGAAATGATGGAACCGGCTGAGGATTAGGTTGAATCAGTTGCTTAGTAGGTTGAACCAAATACTGAGGGCCACCGGGTTGGCCTTGTGGGAAAGGTTGGCCCGATGGTTTCAATGGACCAGGTTTTCCCTGATAACTAGGTTGACCCGGAGAAGGACCATAGGGTTGTCCTGGTTGCACAACATTTGGGCCATATTGAGAATTTGGTTGTTGTTGTGGTGCAACAGGTTATCCTTGTGGTGGGTAGATTTTCCCCTTAGGAGCATAAGAGAGTCCTGGTTGATTCGGAGGTTGACCAAAAATACCGAAGGGTTGTCCATGTTGGACCAAAGGTTGCCCTTGTGGAATGTATGGTTGTCCCTGTCGATTAGAGATAAAGCCTTGCTGACCTAAAGGTTGTCCCACAGGTGGTTGTCCTTGCAAGCCAGAGGCTTGCACAAGCAAGGTAGGTCTAAAATGAGAAATGGTCTGATAAGGATCAGTAGGAGGAAAATAGACCGGATTACCATGTTCATCATAATGAAGCAGATATGAATAAATAGGGCTACCGACAGCATCATAGTGATGAAAAAGAGGATTACCAGGAGCCTGAGGCTGCGAGAAACCCTAAGAACTCTGTTGCTGAACAACCAATAGATATTCTTCAAAAGTAAGACCGCCAGGAATCATAGGGGTAGTGGAAACAACACTAGAAGCAGGCGTGGCCTCAGTTGAAGGAGCATAACGTCAGTGAATATCCAACATTTGCTCGTCAAACACATAGGTAGAAACCATAGGTGTGGTAGAGGTAGATGGGATTTCCATGGCATGGGTTTGTGAGCTACCTAGGCCAGGATTAATAGGCCACGTAGGATTAAGAAAAATAGACCCGTTGGTGTGAAAATAACCTGAAAACTTATGGGTAACAATAGGTGTGGATGAAGTCACACAGACTGTCGGTTGGACTAGAACAGATGTAACAGTAACCAATGAACCAGGTGTCAAAGGTGATAGTCCTAATGAAGGTAGGACCAAACTCTGAGGAGGAGTTACTGTACTGTATTGCATAATGGAGGCAACACCAGACATAATCTGACTCAAGGACCTATATCCAAGCGGAAGTGACACCAATGGTGGAGAAGACTGAGTAGAAACATGAGGAACATCTTCCGGAAAAAGCTGATATTATCCTGTAGAAATAGGCATTCCTTCACTACCAACAGGACTAGATGAATCCATGTCTGACCTCGCCGTAAGATCTTCGAAAAGACTATGGGGACTAGGAGGCACAACAGTAGCAAAAATGGCGAGCCCGACGTAAGAGGAGGAAAATCTCCTTCTTCCCCAAAACCAGACCAAGCATCAGAAGGGGGCCAAATGAACTCAACTAACTCTTCAGGAGGAGATCGAGTAGCAAGAGGAAAGACAGACGGGAAAATAGGTTACGAGAACTGGGTAGACCTAGTGGACTAAGGAGTTTCAAAAGAAACGTCTGGGAAAGAATCACCACTAGGAGGCAATGAGGATGACGAAACTGGTGGTTTCGCCACCGTGACCGTATTTCAAAATGGAAAGGAAAAAAGAGAACCAATTAAGGACTCCAAGATCAAAACTAAGGAAAAACAACAAGCCAAGTATTAAAATTTTAACGGGCATGTGATCGTAGGTGATTAATTTTATTACACTGAAACCATATTTTGTTGTTTCATTTTTAAAGAGTCGAGAAACAGGCCAAAGATGACTCTAGTCGCTTTCAATTTTAAACGAGCATGAAAGGACAAGTGCTCGACGATCTCTTCTCTTTTTAAAGAGTCATGAAAATATCAAAATGACTACTCTAGAATACTAAGCAAGATGGTATACCAGGATTCCGTGAACTGCCATATACACCTTGGTGATCAAATGAAACAAAAATGACCAAGGACTTGACATACGCGCAAGTAGTCTCTCTGAATGTTGTGTTTAGTGTATCATGGTTAGAAGGCGGTAGACTCGGCTTCCTATGGATAAAAGGATTTCAACCTAGAAGGGTCTCCCTTATATACTCGAAGGTATGGGGAGCACAAGTCTGTACTAACGCTATCTAAAGCTAGATGGCGAATGACAACAACTAGGTTTTAAGACACCAGAACACGTCTCTAGCCTAGACTAAAAAAAAAAAATTGTTAGGTTTCAATGCTTCCTTAGGTTAATTAAATAAATTTTAAAGTTGATCTTGGATTATGTTTCAGTTTTAAGGTCCTATCGATTTTGGATCTCAAAATTCCTAAATGCAAGCTATATGCAAATGAACATCATTTCTGATTCAATGAATGCTAGTTATGAGAAGGATAGAGATCTTTCAAACAAAATAAAACAATGAGACTATGTGAACTAATGCATCTAACAAAATCAATCGAAAATGAAACTCTTTCCTAGATAATTGGATGCTAGTTATGCAAAAGAGTATTTCACTTTCAATGCAAAGAAATAATGCAAAAGATGTTTTTTTTTTTTTTTTCAATGAAAAGAAGCACATGATGCACTAATTATATGAAAAATGAAAAAAAAACACTAGCTTAAGTGTTGCGTCAGAATCAAAATTGAATTACTCAATAAAATGCGAAACAAACACAAGAAAGCACTCAAACTAATGTCATAATCTTTCAAACCAAGAGAAATTTTTCAAAAGGATCCAAAACAAGCAATGTAATCTATGCTTGGAGCAATAAGGCGAAGAATCAATCGAAAAAATGAAATGAATCTGCAACCAAAGCAATCACTCTAACAGATCAAGAAAAATAAGTGCAATCAATCCACAAATAAGATTGACAACAATCAAACTGACTTGATTTTCGAACAGAAGGCTCAGTGTACTAGGACTCCTAGAAACCCTAAGGCCTCAACTGACACTAATAAGAATATGGACAAACGACTGGGAAAAGCAAGTCGACAATAAACAAAACAATCCCAAAGGCATAATTATGCATAAAAAATAACCCAGAAGCAAGCACAATTGACCAAAAGACTCATCAAGGAGGTCAAGCCAATTCCTACAGAGGTTGGCGTGACTGTAAGTCTGTAATCCACGCCATACAGGGATTGGTGTGACTGCAAAAATAGCAACCTGCACCAATTGGCGTGACTGTTCAAAGGAAAAGCGCGCCAAGCCATATAACTATGGGAAATAAAGGAAAAACCAAAACCTAATGAGAAGAGGTCAATCTTGACACTCTCGAGTTGAACAGAGGATGAAAACTAAGCAAGCAAACCATAAAAGATAGATAACTAAATCAATAATTGAAACTGGCCCAAAAAAATGAAACGACAAACTTGAACTGATCCCCAGTGGAGTCGCCAATTTGTTATGCAAGTAAATCCTCTATGCGGACAGAAACGATCCCTCTAGCCCTAGAGTGGGTCTAGAAACAAAGGGACATGCTAAAGTGTTGCTTCCTAATTATTGAATGAACAAAGGACATGATAGATCGACCTACCTAGATTCCAACGCTATTGTCGTTGTTGTAGTGGTGGTGGCCTCTCGCTCCTGCCTTGGCAAGTCACAATCCTTCCACCATTACGCTTAGATGCCTGCACATAGAACAAGAAACAAGAACAGCATATGATATAATGGTTTCACTCATAACTATTAGCCATTCAAAGAGGGCTAAACATATTGCATTAAACAAACATCATAACACAACAGTGGAACCAAACAGTAGTCATGTATATAAATGAATAGAAGGAAGAGTTACAACCAATGCTTTGACGTTGTTGTCTCCTCTAGTTAGGTTCAGGCAAAGCGCGTCTCAGATGCTCGTCAGGGAATTCGGATGGGATGAAGGCATGGACTCAAGCTCTCTCAGAAGTCATGGACTCAAGCTTCCTCAACCTAATTCCTTCTTATTCTATCTTCTCTATTCATTCAACTATAGTATGTTTAATTCTCCAAGTTCAGCTAGCTTGTTCTAAGAGAGATAGCTTCTTTTATAGAGAAAAAGGAGGAGGTTAGGATCCCTACAAAGGTAGGAGAGAGGCTTATCCTTTAGGGAGTTCCCATAAGAGGTGGAAACCATAAACCTAAGGGAGGTAGTCCGTGGTTTATCAGTTCAACCACTCCCAATGACTCATCCTCGAGGTGGTTGGAGTGGAATATCCACCTCTATTTTTAAAAAAAATTCCATAAACAGCTTGGCGCGGGTGGCAAACTGGGACAGAGCGCCAGCTAGCATGGGGCCCAGTGTTAATCTTCCTCTTCAGCATGAGGGCATAACTGATTACTCACGCCAAGGAAAAAACAAGGGTTTTTTAGTCTCTGCTCAGAGAATTGTCAACAAAAGGAATATTACTCTCATGTAAAGGGACACAATGATGGTCTTTGCAAGGCATGACACTGCTTATTGATCACAGAAATGACCCTCCAATGTGTGAGATGGGGATTGCAGTGACAGTGACAAAATGTTGTGTAACAATTTTAATATAAAGTTTATTCGTAATGTTTTAACACCCGAACCTTTTAAAAGGTTTATGTAATGTTTTATGGCCAAACCTTATAATAAGGTTTTTGCAACTTAGTGCTTAGGTTTTATTATAATGTTTTATAACCATGTTTAATGTTTTAGGTTTTTTAATACCAAAGAGCTTCGGTTTTGACACCATAGACTTTTACGTGTAGTTTTAGAGATAGTGCTAGGATTAGACCTTAGTTTTTTGGATTAGGTCTTTAGCACTAGGTTACAACTTGTACCACCTTTACATCCCAAATTCGAATCGCATGATCACCATAACACATCAATACATGCCATGAACCTGACACTAAACCATGATCAACTTGAGGACATCTTCTTCGGACGATATTGGCGAATCGATGATACAGAAGACTGAACCATACATCAGACTTCTGGAGCTGACTTCTCTGTTGATATGCACTGAACAAGATCCTCCTAGATCACCTTGGTAGATAATTAAATGCATATTATTTTTGTTTTATTTTTGAGCAAATAGAAAGTTAATTAAAAGGAATGTCAGTTGGTACTCATTAATTATGGGAACACAAGTAACTAGGATTTTGATATCAATAATTTATTTAAAGAGAATATAAGGCTATGGCAGGTTTTGTTAGGTATATTTGTATTTGGCGCTTCTCTTAGCGAAAAATTACTTCACGTTAAGAGGAAAGTGAACATTTTATTATTATTATTATTATTATTATTATATAAGGTATATTTCACATATTTCATCTAATTTGTCTATTGTATACATTTCCCTTTTATTTATAATTTCTTTATACCTAGTCTGTGGGGATCTCATATAATCTGCAAGCTTATTTTTTCAAACATGATTATTAATTATGTAGCAAAATAATCATCAAAATATGAAAAGGGATCAACGGATTCCATAATATGTTAATTTTGTTCTCTTCCAATGAAAACCAAAATAAAGTAGGGGCACTTGAATATAGGAGTTTGTTATATAAAAAAAATATTGATAGGGACTTACGTGCAAAAGAGATATGCCATTTTCTTTCATAACTTCATCTTTCTCTTATTGATGCATATCACAAGTTAAGTTATGGACATAGAGCACCTTACATGGATTTATATTGCAAAAGTATGGTTGTATGATAAATCTAATGTGGCATTAAAAGGTTGCCATGGAAAAAGAGAACCATTGTACATGTGTTTCCTCGATTAAATTTTATTTTTGGTTAAGGAAATAAAGAATTATATATATATATATATATAGGGTTAAGTGAGTATTGCACAAGAATTTTCATGATATTTATAAAATATAAGCTACACATATGTTTATATATTACATAATTTAAAAACTATTGATACAAACCTCGGTAAGTTGATTATAATCCATTTTCTTTAGTGGAGCTATTTGACTCTTAAGAATAGGGAAAAATTCCAAATGTGCATATGAATTGTAGGAAACATGAGTGGGAGTTCATTTATGGGTTTCATAATAATAAATGACATAGGGATTATGATTTTATAACTTTTAGATGTTTGGACAAAGGGATGTCCATGTTATGCATAATTGGAACTCTAATTTTATGGTTGAAGACACTTCCACTTTGCAATTTATTTAATATACTAAAAGTAAATGTTGAAGTCCACTTTTATTGATAAGCATGCAAAGTCTTATTAGTCCTTGCCATCACGGCATGGGACTATAGTAATCGATTCATGTATGTATAACATTAATATTTTTAGTTTCTCTATTGTTTTTCTGTTAGTATGTGCTGGTTAAATTTACTAAAGCATAGTTTCTTTAGAAAACGTGGTTTTGGCCTCTTCCCGAGGTAGATTATAGGTTATTTTTGTTTTTACTAATGGAATATCAGGTTATATCAGGTTAAGTAGACTAATGCTAACATTAGTCTCTCAGTATGAAATTCTAACTCATTTCATGTGAAGGGCGGAGATGGATGTGCAAGCACAGTAAAGGAAAGGTTAATAACTTTGGTGGATGCATTTGGAAGCAGCCATGCATGCGGATGTCGTGTCACTTCCTCGTGATGCAGGAGCATTCAGGCTAGTCAGAAATGTGATAGTATGGTCACATGTTGTGACTAGAAAGGCGCTGAAAGAAAATAATTTAATTAAATTATTTGTTTAAATATGTGAGAGTGTTTATTTATTGAGGAAAGGGTATAGGTGGCTGAGTGATCCTCCTTGTATGGAGATCAGGCCAAATAGTTGGATTTATTTGGCTAGAATAGAGTATGAGAGATTTTAAAAGCTTTATTTAGTGTTAGTTTAGAAAAGAGTGGGATTGAAGAGATTTTTTTGGAGAGGTTGAGAGATTTCTGGTTCAGAATCAGAATTGGTTCATGAACCATTTATTTGTATAAATTGTGTCTTCTTGTACAATTGAAAGGAGAGATGTGAGGTAGAATTAGATAGGCTTTGTGTGGAGCGAGAACTCAGAGAGGTATGAAGATTGTGTTTGTGTGAGATATTGTGTTTGTGTGAAATTGAGCAAAAGCCGAAACTCTGTTTTGTTCTGAATATTATAAAAGTAACTGCGTTTGTGTGTAATCGAATGCCAAATTGTGTAGACTTGAGCATGATATGCAAGTAATTGATTGCAATAATAATTAATTGTGAAGGGTTGTATCCAGCGCATTTTATTCTGCAGTTTTGTGTTGAATCATTGTACAGGACTCTGTTTCTGTTGGGTTTCATTGTTGTTAATATAAATCTGTGGTAAGAATTGATGTGTGAAAGCGGAGGAGATTCAATTGTCAACATTGATTTTTATTACAAAACTGGTTCAGAATCATTGAGAAGTTAAATAGGCGTTAATGAAATTGAGGTTTTTATGGAGACAATGCTTAAATTATAAATCGATCACCATGAATCGATTTAATGAAGAATAATTCCTGTATTGGTCAAGCACTGGTTGGAAAAGGGTGTCGTTCCTTTGAAATTATGTATGCCATGTAAAAGTTTTTGTCTTGAATGCCTTTAACTGCATCTGAAAGTCCTGAACATTTTCATTCGAATGTATGATCTGCAAATTTTGGGAGGTACAGAGTTCGAAGAGCAAGAGATATAATCGCCCATGCAATTCTCTGTTGGTTGAAATAAGCATTCATTTCTGTTTTGAATAAATTTCTATGTACTAATATAATGCAGATAAAGGGCGCAGGGTCAAATTTATGACTGTTTATGTTTGATTTTATATCATGATATTATTCTGAGCTCGTGGGCGCAAAGAAGCTACAGTTTTGTAGTCACGTGGAGTGGAGCATACAATGGATTGGTTTCTGCGTTAAGCTAAAGCACACGTCAAGCAGAACTGAGTGGGAATTCGATCCATATGTTATCTATAAAGAACAGAAGCCTTGAATCATCTGAAGATTGTGTTAGCAAGGTCATATCAGTGTTGAATGGCACTAAACCCAGCGTTAAGCAAAGGGCAGTTTTTCAGAGGCCGCGCTCTTGAAGGTAAAATTTGTCCAAATTCGGTGATCGATGTTGTTTAAATTGCAAATCAAGTTGAATCGTTGTGTGCAGAAGTAATCGATTCAATTTGCCATCGATTGTTACTGTGAGGTCGATGTAAATGTACAGCTTTCAAATTTTGTTTGATATGGTTAATTTGAGTATAGATTGGGTGCTGGGTCCGGTATACATAGTTTTCAGTTTCCTAAGATAACCGATTGAAGCATGTAATAAGTCAGATTGGAGCTCTAATATGTTCAAAGGTAGTGTTTGCAGCTCGCTACAGTTTGAGCATTGTTGATGAGAAACAGGTATGCAATATCGAAATTCAATTCTAGCCAAATCACAGTTTTATATGAATTACTATTGGCATAAGTCGAAAGGTTCGATTGTTTGGTTGGAAGTTGTGTTTTGATTGAATGAGAATTGAATAAAGAGATTCAATTTAAAGGCATATTTGAGCGCTAGTGCCATGGTCCTATTTGAATTCAAGGGTGTAAATAATAATTGTATGGATGTCAGCAATAGAGTATTACAGGCGAGACTTGCATTGGATGAGATTGAAGGTCGAAAATTAATGTCTGAAAATTAATTCAACTTATGAGAAGAAATGTTAAATATTATTTTTTATATAAATATGAAGGAGAAAATAAAGCTTCCACATGAGTTGAATTTTCCAAAAAGTGAACTGAAATTGACTAGAACAGGAATTGACGTTTTTATATGTACTGTTAATGATGGTCTGGGTTTGGCGGGGTTACCCGTAATCATTTTGGTATCAGAGCTAGCTTAACACTCTGAAAGATTGTTTTGGGAAACTGCATTTTAAATTTTAGCAGGATGTATAATTTCCTGAAGTGTGTTTGATGAAGGTGAGGATCAGGTTACTAATGACATTGAAATCAGAATGGAGAAGCAGAAAATGCCTAGGAAGATCTGGTAAGAACGTTTAAGTTGATAATTTTACAGAGATGTATTTAAATGTCTAAATGAAACAGTGAACAGATGAGTCCTTTGACTGATGGAATGGAAGTCAATTTAAAGACATCTTTGAAGGAAATATTGCAGGTTTGAAAGATACTTTGATGTGTCTTGAGATAAGATTGTGCAAGTCAGTGGAAGCAGTGGATTCGCTGAAAGATGGAATGAGTTGTACCAGCATCAAAGCATATGAGCTATGTAAAGAAGATAAAGCAAGAAGAAATCCCAGATGCGTAAGGTGACAATACCCAACAGTAAACAAATTTACTGAATGAAGAAGGTAGTGAGCAATTGAAGATGCAGAGCCTAAAGCAAGGAGTATTTCAAGAGGAGACGAGAACAACTTCCAACTGAGGTTGGGTAGAAGTTGATGAGGCAGCTCCACGATTGTGATTGTGGACAGGAGATAACAGTTCCAGCAAGAGGAGTGCTGGGTAGAATTGTTAGTCAGTGAAAGGTTCGAGGAAAGAACCAATAGGTGCCAAAAGGCTAAACTCAGGAAAGTTTGGTGAGGCATGAAGGAGACTTGTTACAGGCGAAATGGAAAAAGTTAGTTGCAGCTCACTAGTGAACAAGGAAAGTTCACCAGAGGAAAGAAAGGAATTGACTATTGATGGTCATGACAGGGGTACAAAGGAAAGTCACAGACATAGGGAAAAGAATGTTGAAGCAGTTGGAATCAAAGGAATGAGTAAAGAAGAAAGGGACATAGAGTTGGCTGAGATGAAGGCAGAACTCAGTCATTTGGAGAAGCTGCTATTGAAAGGAATTAGAGAAAAATGGAAACAAGGATTTTATGTGGGAAGAAGAGTTAAATGGCCTGTCAGAGAATTGTTTGCTGAGAAATTATTACTTCGAAGAATTGAGAATGAAGAAGTAGAATACATCTGTGAACCAGAGAAAGGACCTCTCCTTGGGGACGGAGACAGTGATGACAGTAGAGAAGAACTGATCTATGTAGATCAGAATGAGAGGAATGTGTTGACATCATCTGCACAGACAAGAGGATCTCATATTTTTGGGATTAATTATTTCTGTGAATGTAAATTTGCAGGTATCCAGCCTAAAGGATTTGAACCTGTGTATGAAAAAGTGAAAGGAGCAAAGGCAAGACAAGCAAGAAAGGAGATGCATAAGGACTTTCAAGACTTCAATTGGTGGAGAAAATTAAAAGGTATGGCTAAATGGTTATGTCTTCTTTTAGTGGAAACTTATTGGATTATACTTGAAGGAATTTTAGCATGGAAAGAAGACCAATGGGAAATGGAAACAGGAAAGGAAACAAATGCAATGCAGATTTATGAAGTGAAGAGAAGGAAAGCTGACACCGAGAACTTAGTTGAAGAAGGTAAGCCAAGGAAATCTTTGAAAGATCAAAGTCTTATCAGAGAAGAGGAAGAGGCATTATTGTCTTATTTGGACAAACTGAGTATTGGAGGAAGTTGTGTATAACAGGAAGGTATTCTACAAACTTATGATGAAGTTGCCAAGTATAGTCAAGAAATTGCAGTCCCAGAAGTTTTCTTTGATGAGGAAGAAATCAGAGATGTTGAGGAAGAATTTCTCAATAATTTAGTGAACTATCAGAATAGTTCAGAGGAGCATGAGGAGCTGATCATTAAGGCTTCGAATGAAGAGCCTTGCATTTTTGAAACTGACATGTTGTGTATGTTTTCAGGTTTGACAGGTGAGGAACAACGATTGGACAATGTGCTTATGCATGTTGATGAAGAACTGAGATTACTGGAAGAAATGGCTGAAACAGAAAGATATTTTGAACATGTATTTAATGATTTTGAGAATGATGGTATTGACAGGGAAATTGTCATGATTAAAGGAGCTGAAGATAAACAAAAGGAGAATGTACAGCAGACAGATGTCAGTGGAGTTCAGTTAAAGACAAATGGTAAGAAGGAAATTGAGAAATTGTGGAAGATGAAATTATATGAGAACATGGACAGCAAGAAGGAGAAATTGACCACAGGAATTTGTATCAGCAAGAACAGAGGACAACAACAAATTAAGATTTGGGAATTTGGAGGAACAGAAGTGACAGTGACAGAAGAATTGAATCAGCAGCATAATGAAAGTGATGACCAGTTACAAAGTAAAGTTTGGGATACTGGATGGACAGCAGAAGAAACACATGACCAGGAGGTCATGGAAACTTTCAACTTTGAGAGTCTGATGCAGGAGCATTCAGGCTAGTCAGCAATGTGATAGTATGGTCACATGTTGTGACTAGCAAGGGGCTGAAAGAAAATAATTAAATTAAATTATTTGTTTAAATATGTGAGAGTGTTTATTTATTGAGGAAAGGGTATAGGTGGCTGAGTGATCCTCCTTGTATGGAGATCAGGCCAAATAGTTGGATTTATTTGGCTAGAATAGAGTATGAGGGATTTTAAAAGCTTTATTTAGTGTTATTTTAGAAAAGAGGGGGATTGAAGAGATTTTTTTGGAGAGGTTGAGAGATTTCTGGTTCAGAATCAGAATTGGTTCATGACCCATTTATTTGTATAAATTGTGTCTTCTTGTACAATTGAGGGAGAGAGGTGAGGTAGAATTAGATAGGCTTTGTGTGGAGCGAGAGCTCAGAGAGGTATGAAGATTGTGTTTGTGTGAAATATTGTGTTTGTGTGAAATTGAGCAAAAGCCGAAACTCTATTTTGTTTTTCTGAATGTTATAAAAGTAACTGTGTTTGTGTGTGATCGAATGCCAAATTGTGTAGACTTGAGCATGATATGTCTGCGTAATTGATTGCAATAATAATTCTGTGTGAAGGGTTGTATCCAGCGCATTTTATTCTGCAGTTTTGTGTTGAATCATTGTACAGGACTCTGTTTCTGTTGGGTTTCATTGTTGTTAATACAAATCTGTGGTAAGAATTGATGTGTGAAAGCGGAGGAGATTCAATTGTCAACATTGATTTTTATTACAAAACAGGTTCAGAATTATTGAGAGTTTAAATAGGCGTTAATGAAATTGGGGTTTTTATGGAGACAACGCTTAAATTATAATTGTGAAATTGGTAAATCGATCACCATGAATCGATTTCATGAAGAAGAATTCCTGTATTGGTCAAGCACTGGTTGGAAAAGGGTGTCGTTCCTTTGAAATTATGTATGCCATGTAAAGGTTTCTGTCTCGAATGCCTTTAACTGCATCTGAAAGTCCTGAATGTTGTCATTCGAATGTATGATCTACAATTTCTGGGAGGTACAAAGTTCGAAGAGCAGGAGATGTAATCGCCCATGCCATTCTCTGTTGGTTGAAATAAGCATTCGTTTCTATTTTGAATAAATTTCTATGAACTAATATAATGCAGATAAAGGGCGCAGGGTAAAATTTATGACTGTTTATGTTTGATTTTATATTGTGATATTATTCTGAGCTCGTGGGCGCAAAGAAGCTACAGTTTTGTAGTCACGTGGAGTGGAGCATACACTGGATTGGTTTCTGCGTTAAGCTGAAGCACACGTCAAGCAGAACTGAGTGTGAATTTGATCCATATGTTATATAGAACAGAAGCCGTGTTAGCAAGGTCGTATCAGTGTTGAATGGCACTAAACCCAGCGTTTAGCGGAGGGAAGTTTGTGAGAGGCCGCGCGCTTGAAGGTAAAATTTGTCCAAATTTGGTGATTGATGTTGTTTAAATTGCAAATCAAGTTGAATCGGTGTGTGCAGAAGTAATCGATTCAATTTTCCATCGAAATTGTGGATTACTGTGAGGTCGATGGAAATGTACAGCTTTCAAATTTTTCTTTGATATGGTTAATTTGAGTATAGATTGGGTGCTGGGTCCGGTATACATAGTTTTCAGTTTACTGAGATAAACGAATTGAAGCATGTAAAAAGTCAGATTGGAGCTCTAATATGTTTAAAGGTAGTGTTTGCAGCTCGCTACAGTTTGAGCATTGTTGATGAGAAACAGGTATGCAATATTGACATTCGATTCTAGCCAAATCACATTTTTATATGAATTACTATTGGCATAAGTCGAAAGGTTCGATTGTTTGGTTGGAAGTTGTGTTTTGATTGAATGAGAATTGAATAAAGAGATTCAATTTAAAGGCATATTTGAGCGCTAGTGCCATGGTCCTATTTGAATTCAAGGGTGTAAATAATAATTGTATGGATGTCAGCAACAGAGTATTACAGGCGAGACTTGCATTGGATGAGATTGAAGGTCGAAAATTAATGTCTGAAAATTAATTCAACTTATGAGAGGAAATGTTAAATATTGTTTTTTATATAAATATGAAGGAGAAACTAAAGCTTCCGCATGAGTTGAATTTTCCAAAAATTGAACTAAAATTGACTAGAACAGGGATTGTCATTTTTATATGTACTGTTAATGATGGTCTGGGTTTGGTGGGGTTACCCGTCATCACCTCGTGGGGTGATGCTTCAACTTCAACGGGCTTCAACTTCAACTGTATCTATTGCCCCTAGTTCTGCAACTCTTCTGCGACAAGATTTCCATTTTGCAACTGCATTTCGGTTCAGCCTGTTAAGGGGACACTTTAACCAGGGCAAAAAGGCAACATGGTCAAAAAAATTTCTACAACTAGATTTCATTCTCTCCAACTCTATTTTGGTCTATTAGGGGGACTGTTAGGGGACCCTTTAACAAGAGAAAACATGCAACATGGGGAAAAAGGCAACAGGGGCATAAGAAAGCCAATGGATACGACTCAGAAAGCGGAATTCAAGTCCAGAGAAAAAATATTACCTTGTGCATCTGCCCTTGCCCCTTTTTCTCTTTCTTGGTTTGTGAGGAGAGCTTGTTCAAGACTGCATCTGATTTTTCTCTTGCTTGGTTTGTGAGGAGAGCTTGCTCGATACTGCATCTGGTTCACTGGGTACTTGATTTCATCTGGTTCGTTGGGTACTTTCTTTCGGACTATATTTGGCAATTGTGAAAAGCATCTGCACTTAAAACTCACTATCTGTTACCTATAATTCTATCCCGATCAAGCACAAACCCATTCCAAAGTGCATTCATGGTAAGTATCCACTATTTCCGTCGCTAGTTGCAGGCCAAGAGTTCTTTGACGCCATCCTCATCTCCGTGTGCAAGCGGCAAAAAAACATTCTCATCATTTGGTGACATGGTTATAAAATCAGATCAGCCAGTCTTGGTTGATTTTTATGCAAATTGGTGTGGCCCCTGTCAATATATGGTCCCCATTTTGGAAGATGTTGGTCGCAGAATGAAAGATAAGATTCGTGTGGTAAAAATTGATACATAAAAGTATCTAAACGTTGCTTGTCGGTATGGTGTACAGGCATTACCCACTTTCATTTTGTTCAGAAATGGACAACCTTTTCAGCAACTTGAAGGGGCTATACCTACAAATCAACTTATTAAACGTATTGAAAAACTTCTTCAAGTAGCTAAATAGAACAGATTTGCATATTTGTCTTGAAGTAGGTGTTTAATTATTTTCTCTCTCCAAGAGCATCACTGGAATAAATTAGAACTAGGTATCTAAAATTTTCAACATCTGAAATATACTTCGTTGACATAGCAATATAGGAAGATTAGACTACACGCTCAGGAACAACAAGTTATGATGTAAATCTTGCAAGTGTTGTGACATTATGCCCAGACTTGCATCATCTTAAACCATTTTTTTTGTTTTGAAAAATTATTCATATATTACTTCAGAGGAAAATTAAGTATATCAACACTTGATATATTATTTCATATGTCACTTATTTCTTTTTATTTAAGCATACTCAAAAAAGTATCCACTCTTCATTGATCAATTTCAAGTGACATAAAGTACCAGGCGAGCTTGCCAAAAGCACATCTATGGGAGCAGCCTTGAGCGTAATCTACAACCTTTTCATATAGTACCAATCATCAGTCACTATGTTTCAGGCAAGCGCCATGTGCCAAGACAGCCCATCCAAAGTCATGGCCAACAAAGTGGGGTAGCAGCTAAGAATGAACCAGCTTGCCATAGTATGGTATCTACGCTCAGGTGGCGAAATAAATCTGGCCAATAAATTAGCTTATGGATGGTCTAGTGTCTAAATATTGAGAGAAATCTATTTAGATTGTCTGAACCAAAAATGTTACACAAACAGCAACAAGCAGAGGCCATAGCAACAAAAAAGACAACTGAGTAAGCATATGAGCCACCGGCATCAATTGCATTTGCACCACCAATATTAGAGTCAATTAATTAGTAGTACTTGTTGAATAAACATAGGGATTTAATAACCACGAGGCTTTAGAGTATTGTTTCACTGTTCTATTAGGTTTATTACCATTGTTCCTATGATTTCTTGATTAGGTAAACACACGATTCTGACTTGGTCTTCTCTCATAAAATAATATAAATAAACGGGGTGGGTTACTATGAACATGATGTCATGCACCATCACTAAACCTCTATTCATCTCCAGCGGGAGCTCCACCATTTCCATGTCCATATCCATAGAGTTCTTCCCGGACAATCTCTATCGCTGCAAAAAAAATCCTCAATATTGCTTGGGTTCGCTTAAGAGGTTGATCAGCCCACAAAATAGTTAGGGAGAGTAGCAGTACGAGGTTGTTTACCAGCCCAGCTAACAAGGTATATTTCAACCAGCTAGCAAGGTAGATTTTAGATAAGCATGGCGTGGCATCCTGCATGTCTTGCATGGGCTTCATGTGGGTTCCACATGTTGCATGAAGGTCATAATGTAAGATTTTGATTTCTCAAATAACTTTTTTCATTTACAATGTTTGATTTTTAATAATATTTTTAGGTTGCAGTAATTTATAACAACAGCATTGATTTGAAATATTTTTCTTGAGATTTTTGATAGAATATTTACAAAATATTTATAATGTTTCTTTGAACGGTTTATACTCATGGCTATAACTCATTTTTGCATCATTTTGGTACATATGGAGGACACATACAAATTGTTCTTAGCTCATATAAGTAAATTCTTTCTTCTCTCATGTATTTTTATTTTAACCTACTATTATTCTCCTCGTTCCAATTTTATGTTACTAACTAACATTATATATATTTTATTGTACATTGGTAACACTTCTCCTTTTTCGGCAAGATCAATTTTCTTGGAATATTTTGGTTTATTGACAACCTCCATCTCTCACAGTATGTGTTCCAATACAAGGTCGATTGTCTAGCTGCCATTTTATATATGTTGACCAGAGCTCGGACAATTAATAGTGACCAGCCACCTGCAGTAGATCAGTTTGCTGGAGCTCTCATTTCTTATTAGGAAAATAGAAAGGTACGCTCGCATTTCAACGAATTATCGCACATATTAACTATAAATGTTATTATTTACATGTTTTGGGGTTTCGCACTTCAGATCCTATGCTAAATTCTTAGAATCTCGTTTACGGGGCTCAATATGATCATCTCCTTGCATTTCCATGGAAATTTATTTTATCTTTAATTTTTGGTGTAATTTTAGTGTCAGTATGTTTATAAGTTAAATATAAATGTTCGGATTTAACTTTGTGTCAGTGTAGGTGATACAGGTAAATTATTTCTACTATTCTCCTCGTTCCAGTTTTATGTTACTAACTAAGATTATATATATTTTCTTATACACATGTAACAGTTCTCCTTTTTCGGCAAGATTATTTTTTTTGAAATATTTTGGTTTATTGACAACCTCCATCTCTCACAATATGTGTTCCAATACAAGGTCAGTTGTGCTGCTTGAACCAATTTTTTTATTAATTCTGTTATATTCTAGAGATGTCACGGTTTTAAGTTTTCTTACTATTTTGGAAGTCTATTAATGTCGTAACTCCTTGTGTTAAAACTTTCATAGTATGTGCCTCAATTTTTTTTATTTAAACATTAATAGTAATATTTCTAATTTTCCTTCTAAACTTTGTTCTATAATTCTTTATACTCATGATATTAAAATTGATTTTTTGATATCATAAGAAGAATTTAAATGAGTTCATTTCTAGCATTAACCAAGTTGAACAATGGACTCATACATAATCTACTTTTCCTCCTGTGCGCAGTGTTTCACAGAAGATGCAAGAAAACTACAACAAAGTAGAAATTTTCTACAACTGACTGAAAACAATACTGAAAGTCAGTATAATCTTACCACAAGGAATTCCATAATTATTTTGAGTCCATAATTAGGTCCATGACTTAAGTCACTTAACTTATGTAAGTGCATAAAATAATTTGAACTCTTTTTATTGTACCATAAAATTTGTTTAAATCCATAATTAAGAATTCACAAAATATCCAACTCCCAATTGCTGGATCAAGGCAATTCACTACTCAAACTCCAGCTGAAGGTAGGGACTAGCTGCCTTGCAACCATCCTTGTTTTTTTAGAATCCAAGGGTTCATGAAAGAAGAGCACATAATATTAACCTTCACCGTTATAAATTTATCATGTAAGATAATCCAAGGAACTCCAAGTATATAAAATATTATTCGATTGTATCTATCAAACATGTCTTTGAAACTAAATCAATAAAATTCTTAATCTATTTGCAACACCAATGAAATTTTGGCTTCAACACAATTAATTTATAAATCTCATGTTTAATTGGCATACAAGAAGAGAAGAAACATGTCAAATATATTTTGATACATGAAATGAGTTTTATTGGAAGAAATTTGTTAATAAAAATGGATGCTTCAGTTCACTAACCTTTACCTGAAAAATTTACTATTCCTTTAGGATTGAGGTAAATTATATTTGTTAGTGATTTAGGATAATCCCCACCTATTAGGTATAACCTTGTATATGCATGTCAAGGTCTTACAAAATAATTATAAAACTCCTTCACAATTTTTGTGACACTAGATACAATATTTAAATATGATGGAAAAACTATAGTAAGAAAATGTTTCAATCATTTGTAACTAATAAATGTTGTGGATGTAATTCCAACTATAGAATATTGGAAATTACTTCTAACTATTGCATATATTTTTTGGGATGTTTCTACACATGATTTATTTGATAAAGCCATATCATTTTTTTCTTTTATAAAAAACAATGATCTACAAATCACAATAAGAAATTTTTTAGATATCTAGATCACCCTATTATATATAATGTTGCTATAAGAGTAAGAGGCAACTACATTACTCAAGAAAATGAGGAAGAACTGAACTTTAAGTTATTTATTATAGTTGGAGATAGGGGGATGATTCAAAAATACATATTGATGTAGGACTTGTCAATGGTGCTCTTGAAGTCATAAATTAAATATGGATTAAACCTAGAAGTTTACTTGTAGAACCTCTAACATATCTTTTAGTAATATTTGATAATAATGTAGAGACTCAATGAGAAGAGTCACTTCTTCAAAGTGTTCCTATCACTCTTATTAAACAAGACGATATAAAACAATGTCCATTGAAATTTACTTGGGAATTAACAATCCATAAGTCACAAATATTCACTTCATACAAATAGACTATTAATATTGCAATAAAAGAGGTTTAGGTATGAACTTTACTATAACGTGTCATATTCCTTTTTCTTGATGTGGTCAAAATGGACGGAATTTACCCATGGGATCTTCCCATAGTATTTTCCTTCATTTTTTAAAGGAAAGTAATAAAAAAAGGTTTAGAGAGAGTCCCTCGAGCCTATTAAAGGGGATAGGAGATAGACATTTGGATCATTTCTAGTTTATCTATCTTATTGTGTTTTATTAAGAAATTGATGTCGCGAGTTCCATTTTTATCTCAGGGATGAACACCTCATGGGTGTGATTTTTCTAGTGGATCCATCCTGGGTCCACGATTGTGCTTCAGTGTATTGATTTCTCATTTGTTGGTTATCCTTCTATGCCATTAGTGATGCGGGCTCCTTCAGCTACTGGAATTATCCAAGATATTTTACTTATGTGATGTTAGTAGAATTGCATTTAAAAGAGCAAAAAGAACCACATTTTCATGCTTAAATGAGAGGAAACATAATGGCGATCAACAAATCAAGAACACGACACATTTGAAAACAGAGTTAATCCAGTGTGGGCTTCGTCTTTGGGCTCAATGTCAAGATAGTGGAGGTCGCTTCATATAATGTTGTAATTGATGACGACATATATGTAATATTCTTTTTCATAATAAAGACATAAACCCTCAACAAGAGTGGCTTGTCTCTCCACGAGACGTCCTCCCTACAAGAACTCTCACTGAAAATGTGTTTTCCTTCAGCATGACAAGCTAATACAATCTCACATAATGTGGCAATTAGCATCCCTCAACATAGTATCAAACATGAATCTAAACAAAATTAACATCATTTAAGAAATAGCAAAAGGAAACATAACATGATTGTACCATGTACCTCAAATTTTAAATATTTCCTAAAAATGAAAGGCTCAACTGCTGAAATTGACCGCATCATTGAATACCTCACAACGAGTAGTGTAAAATCGACTGTCAACTCGTCCAATTATGACACCATCAAAATCTGGGCCTTCAAGAATCTTTTATATTGCACATGATTCTTCAAATATTTCTCACTACGGGGCACGTGCAATTATGCTACTCAGATGGCGAATATGACTTCACCATCATGCTCCTTGTGAAATTATGTGAAAAATGACTATAAAGCTAATATCATTACATGACAATAAACAATTTTACCTTTAGGGGAAAATTCTCCAAGTTCAGGGTTCCAAACCCTCTTTGCTTGTTCAAAGTTCCGGCCTGTCATGGTTCCGCCTCTCTGAGTTCCGCTCCCGTTGCTCGGCCCTCCTCCAGTTGGTGCCCGATTGAGTGAAATGAGAGGTTTTTAAATATATTGGAGGGTTGACATTACAATGGAGCCGTTGGTTCGTTGGCTGGAAACTCTACATTAGGAAGTTAGTTATCCGAAGGTTGGGGGATCAAATCCCTTCCCTCCAAACTAGGTGTGTTTTATATTTTGTTTTGGCATGTTTGTTTAACCATGGTGGATAACCATTTGTGGATTGGTGTATAATACATAACCATTGCAATAATGTTATGTGTATTGTTAAGTTAATCATTTTATGGAAAGGTTAATGATTATGCCACGTGGTGTATTGTTTATGGAACCACTGCGTGGGCAGGGCTCGCAGAATCGCCTACTGTGGGTTCAACTCCCACCGGTTCCAGTATAAATGGAAGTCAAACCGCGATAATGGTGGTGGGCCGTGGGCCGGGGTTCCCGGTCAGCCGGCTCCCGACCCCTTCATATTTATCCGTTTGTTCAAATTTGCGGAGGTTGTGGTGGGAGTCAACGCCCACCACCCAAATTTAACAGAATATGGTACGCTGTGGGGTGATGGGGGTGGTGACCCGCCACCTTTTATATTGTTTTTTTGTTTTTTTGTCAATTTGGGGTTCGTAGACAAATTAACCATTCCACAATTTCACCCACTCTCGAGAGTTAGTTTTCTCGCCCCGGTGTTTGTCAAATTGTAGGACCCTTAAACCTGGCCCACTGCCTACTTTGACCAAAAAATTGCCCAGCCCTATCTCCTTCATACGAGCTCAGATTGGAGGTTCGTTCACACTGTTGGAATTAGAGCAACAAGCACTTCGATCTGGTCCTGGTTTGAGAGCAATCTGACCAATTTGAATTTTGAGCTATTGTAAGCCCTCTTTGACCTCTGAGTGTGTTTGGAGCCAACTAGATCAATTGGGAAGGGCTTCTATGTTATCAATATGGCATGTATTATTTTGAGTGATTAATTAAATAAGTGGCTGGATTTTTCTTTCTAGATCCCTTCCGTGTTTGGCATTTTGTTGAAAATATTCTATTAAAACACTTAAATGTATCAGATTTGTTAATCATTTTGTTTTTGGGATCTTATAGTGGTATCAGAGTTGTGCATCCTATTATCCCGAAGGATTTTTGTTTGCAAGATTGTCGTAACTTTGGTGGGATTTATTCTCACCCTAGCCAGTAATTTCCATCTTCGGTGATATTTGATATCACCCTAGTTTCTCTCCTAATTTTCAGTTAATTAATTTTGAAATTTCATAATGCCAGTTCAAGAATTGAATCTAAATCTATATTGGGGAAGAAGGTTTCGCTATTTAAAAAAAAAAAAAAAAACATTTATCTGGGTTTGAGGGCATTAGCTTTTGGGTTTTTCATAACAAGTGTCTAGATTGAAACCATTATAAGATAAACTATTGGATTGTTGGAAGGCCGAAAGCCCCACAGTGCAAGGGATCACAATAGTGTAGAAAATTTCAATCATGGCCACAAGTTAATAAATCTTAGGGTATTCTGGAGCTTCATTGGAGATCTGTGGAGGAGATAAGAGATTGCCAATCCTAATCACAAGAAGGAGATTGCCAATCCTAATCACAAGAAGGGCACCGTTATATCACAAGTGAAGAGCCACTCTTTGAAGAGTCGTGAAGCCATTACATAATACAGAATCGTTATATTGTGCATGGAGTCTAGAACATTGAGGATTCATATAGTGAATTAAAGCCAACAGATCAGGAGGAGTTGTCAAACATATCAAAGCACCAAGGTCGTGGCCATCACATCGCAAGGTTGTGTGGTCACTCCACTTATTGGTAGCGCGAGGGAACCATACATAGGGGTTGTGGAACTCTGCTGAGAGTGCTTTACCTTGTTAGACAAGTCATACATAGGGGTCGTGGAACTCTGCTGAGAGTGCTTTACCTTGTTAGACAAGTCATCATTGGCGGATGCTACCTCACAGGTCGTTTCATTGGGTTGCATGAGGTAGAAGGAGCGTTCGTTGAATGTCAGAGGTAGGGCCGAGACACCATTTAATTATTCTTGTCCCTATTAAGGGTCTTTATTCAATAAATTGGCCACATCACTAGCTTAAGTGCATCACGGGACAAAGTTGTTCACATGATCAGGTTGATTGTGTGTCCATTGGTGCAGTGAGTTGCCATAAACTAAATGAAGTTTTTGGCCTACTCAATTGTGCTTCACTCTTACGATTTTAATACGGAAGCGCCCCTATTCGTATTTCCTTCATATTATTACACTAAAGGCAAATAAAAATATTTCCAATGGTGATTGGGTCATAGATCTGATTGCAGGGACGATTGTGGAAATATTTCACATTTGTTCCAGGAAAAGTCTTTCAATCGAAGCATATAGACAACACTCCACGATTGTAAGGGCGGGCTGAGTATTAGATTTAGTTAGGATCATGCTTACTTTAGATTGATCATGGATTGGGTTTGTTGAGAAAGTTGAGAGAATCTCTCAACTTCTCTCTCTAAGATTAGTATGAGTTAACCTATATATTTGATGTATCTAATTAGTGCAATATAGAAATGATTATTTATGTGTGTTTCTGCCCTCTCCAATTTTAATATGGTATCGGAGCCTAGCTGAGCTTAATCCTTCACGGGAGTGCTCAGAAAGATGAGAAGTAAATTGTGAGAATTGATTCTATAGGAATAGGATTCGTGAGTAGATTACTGTGTGAATTTTTGTATGTATTGTGTATGTATCTGACATTGCAGGTAGCCAGCGCCGGGATGAAATTGTGACAGCGTTTTGTGATTAGGGACAGTGGCATTTGCGTGGATTCTGGGCGGAAATCCACAAGCTGGTTCGTTGTGAGGTAGCACACGCAGAAAAAGGACTCTGCGTTGAGTTTGGACGCACATAGAAACAAACGCTGCGTTACTAAATTTGGAGTCTCGTAATTGCAGCTTTCTCTTAGTTGATTTTCCCTGCGTTCCCGGAAAAAGAGAATACCGCTCAGGAGTTTCATATATAATTCTCTGCTCTCCGAAACTGGACGCCGATCCTCAGAACCTAGGTCCGTCGCCATTATCACTCTCAGCAGTTGGATTCCCTTCTACTACACAATGAAGTACTCCAAGGCTTCATCCCAACATTCATAAAACCTCGTTTGCTGCTTGATACGGATCTGGAACAATTCGCCATTATATACACATGGAAAAGGACATGAACGCCATAAAGATCCGAGAACACGCGTTAGATCTTGCGGAGTGGATATGGAGAAATAGAAACTTCGAAGGACAGTGGTAGTACATGGGAGTCCAAAACAGAAAAGAAAATAGGCTGTTATATCTTTATTAAATATTGTTGATATTAAATGCGTTGGGTATATATTTTCAGATTTAAATGAATTTGATTTTAAGGTTTAATAGTATTACTCACCATGCAAGTGTTACTCAGTGCCTTGGTTCTGTTGGTGGGCAGCCATGGTATATGGATCTGGCAAGGCCTTCTATTGTGAAAACAAATGAGTCGGATGACTGCAAGGAAGATAGCATACACGATGCTGCTAAAGATAATGATGGCAATGAAAACAGTGATGAATCTATGAATCAATTTCATATGGGGAAAATTGCACGTTCAAAAGCTGGTCATTACTACATTCCACCCGCTCCTGAGGATGTGAACGTATTTCGAGTGCAGGGTTCCCAATTTTTGAAACTCAATGTTGGAACTTGGCATGCTGGCCCACTTTTCAAGGACGCATCCATGGACTTCTACAAACTGGAGCTGAGTGACACAAATGAGATGGATCACACAACGCATTTCTTTAACGAGAAAGATGGCGTGGGCTTTTTGATTGAGGAGTAATGTGGTTCATTCATGCCTACCACAATTTGATCAGCTGAGTTATCATTATGCATAAGAATATGTATTGTAGTGTTGGGTTATAGCTTATATTTACTGGTATGAGTTTTGTGTAGAAAAGAACCAATTATTGAACAAATGAGCATTATTTAAATTAGTCGTTCTTGACGTCCTACAGGGACGAGAGAACAATCGACTAATTTGATTGTGTGAATTTGTTATACGCTGATCTTGTTGTGCTACGGGCCAAGGAGTATCAGTTACAGGTTAGCAGGTCAAGTTGTTAGATTAGCTCTTGAACACATTCAGTATTCAGACCATTTGCCTAGCCACTGATGGAGAGCCGAAAGCGAAGTCAGATGGTGATTGGTCCATAGGATGGTTCAGCACTTGTCAGCTCTATCGCGGAAGCCCCGACGAGCCGAGTTGTCAATACTGTTGATCTTGCAACAGTTCATTATTGCTGGTCAGAAACAATGTATTTTAAATGGGTTGAATGGTAGCTCGAAAATGGTGGAGAAAAGAGCGTTTCCTATGAGATCTCAGAGTGGGTGCAGATGTTAATGAAGACCAGATCAGACAAAGACACAAAAAGTTTAAAGTGTTGTAATTGTGATTAATTATATGTTTTGTAAAGTAAGCATTAAGGGACGGTATTAGATTTAGTTAGGATCATGCTTACTTTAGATTGATCATGGATTGGGTTTGTTGAGAAAGTTGAGAGAATCTCTCAACTTCTCTCTCTAAGATTAGTATGAGTTAACCTATATATTTGATGTATCTAATTAGTGCAATATAGAAATTATTATTTATGTGTGTTTCTGCCCTCTCCAATTTTAATGATGTCGCCCCAGCGTTAAAGATTGTAGAAGGGTCGGTTATCAATAATCAGCAAGGAGAGAGTTTCTGATCGCAACAACGGTTAGAAGTCAACTCAGTGGTCAAGGATAGATCCAGGAGCGAGCCACTACGCGGTTAGCTGTAAGCGGTCACGTGGTTCATCCACAATCATTCAGGAGTACATCATGCTGCAGAAGACCACCATTAATTGAGATCTCGAGTCACGCAGATTATTGCAGGATGGAGCCATTGTGTTTATTGACGGGCGTTGATCTATTCACATAACCACAACACATGAATTAAGGGTATTTGTTGGAAGCCATGACCTACTCATTCCTTAAATATAGTTGTGATTCTGTAATATTGATGCAGTTATTCGATCTCTGATAGAGCACTCACTAAACATACAAGGCACACGGTGAAATCCGAATCCAGAGAAAGAGATGTCGTTGTGCTCTTCGACTGGTTTGAAGGTTTTTATACAATGTCAGGAATGGTATAAAATAGAATTAAATATACATCGAGTTCCCTAGAGCCATCAATAGCCGTCAGATCCCAGCAGAAGACGGGTCAAATTAATGACCGAAACTAGGAGGGTCGAAGCATATAAGGAGCAATGTTCCAGTCACTGCATTGAATGTTCAACTCGTTCTGGTTGCAGAATTAGCTAAGAAAGGCCCAAGGGGCCCAAATTTGATTTGTTTGAGCCCATGGCATCAACAGAAAGGTAAGGCTTATATTAGTAATGTTAATGTAGTAGGTCGAATTAAAGGTATAATAGTTGTGTAATTTTTTTTAAATTGGCATAGGGTAAATAATTCTAAATTAAAAAAAAAAAGAAAAAAAAGAAAGAGGGGATTTGATATAAAATAATAATAATAATGAGGAGAGAGAGGAGTTAGGGGTTTGATAGTACTATTTTTTAATAATAATAATAATAAAAAGTTAGGTAATTATTTTTAATGAGATAAAAATAAAAGTTATTTGATATAATAATAATATTAAAAATAATAATAATTATTATTATTATTATTATTATTGAGAGAGAGGAGTTAGGGGTTTGATAGTACTATTTTTTAATAATAATAATAATAATAAGTTAGGTAATTATTTTTAATGAGATAAAAATAAAAGTTTGGTGTAAAATAGTTTGGAAGATCTTTTCCATCTATCATCTTCAAATTAACAGGAGCGAATCTAGAGGAACAAATTGTTGAGTTTAATTAGCAAGACTATATTAGAAGGCCAAATTGCAAGGAGAATGAAGATTTATCACTCTCTCAAAGGGTTGTAAATTGAAAGAGAAGGAAGGCTAAACATTGAGATCCATTGATTCCAAGCCATAATGTCATCACTTTACCTTTGGAAATGTCTGAGGAATCAACATAGTAATTATACTTGGGGCTACAATACTTCTGCACATAAAAAATGGAAACAACTTACAAATCAGAAGCAAGAGAAGGACAGCATGCTTTTCTCTCAGAAGTTCCATGCTATCCTTTAGTAGTCAAAGGATATCCAGAAGGAGGATGTAAGAAGAAAGTGTCTCTTTGAACTTGGATCTAAATTATAGTATACAAAATCCGAAGATGTACTCTTATGGTTGGATGCATTAGATATGCCTTTGTCCTGATAAAGAAATCATATTGGAAAAGGTCATGTTGGGCCTTGAAGCCATCAATGATCTCTTTGATACAACCCATGTTTTTGGAGCATTCTTGTGAAAAGGTTAAACTCACAGTTGCCTCTTGCCTCAACAGGATCATAAATTTAACATTGCCACTACCACCTTACAACAATGATATCATGAGGGAGATATTGCCACTGATAGTAGAAACTCTTCAAGGGTTGAACAACATCACGCTTCCTACCTTTCAAAAGTAGGACAAAATTCTTGAACTAATCACAGAGTCTAGCATTGGCACATTCACGCTTAATCTAGAATGTGATGAATTGATCTTTCAGTTGCTACAAAACCTTTACACCAGTATTACATCAACTCATTTAGACCATGTCAAGACACGCATGGAAAATATTGTGTCCCTTTTGTTAAAAGGAGATGCCGACATCTTCAAGATACTAAGATCCAAATTATTGACCATTTGTAGGAAGGAACCAATGGTACCACCAGCCATATATGATCTAGTCGAGAATTTGGCCAAGAAAAACATAAAATTACTTAGAAGGGTTTTGACTAGGAAGGAGTTGAGAAGGATTAATGGAGGAAGCGAGAACAAAACCTCCAACAAGAATGAAATAAGGAGGAGAGGACTATTCCTTATCTGCAAGGGTCCCTCGGCACCTAATCATTCATGTCCAAATGATAGGAAGGAGTCAACATGGACATAAAAAGAGTAGATCCCTAAATATCATGGGAAGTCTTCTATAGTTGGATCTATTGATTTCCAGGATCAGGTGAGCAGCAATACAATATTATTGGGGGGGATTTGGAGGATGAAACGAATACAGAAGTGCATGAGGAAATTCTACCTAATTGAATTTATAAGGAAGACTCCTATCCAACGGAATCCATAGGTCTTCGGGAGGATGTCCAAAAGGATATGAGAAATCAATTATATATTGTAGTCCACTAGTGCATCTATGTTCGAAAACTAGAGAAGATGAACAACATATTGTCTTCACAGATGTGGGAGGCCAGGAAAACTTGAGTGAGAAGCCAACATTAGTAAACTGGCATAATGAGCATGGTCATGAGAAGGGGCATTACATACATGATGTGCAGGATGAGCCATTTTTGGAGATTCAGTGAAAAGTTCAAGCTGGCACTATGATATTTGAGCATTCATTGCAGACAGATATAGAGGCATTCAACACAACACCAAAATTGCCAGTAGAGGACTTTTGAGAAAAGATCATGCATTTCAAGACAAATCTTATGATCTTGAAGAAACAAGCCTAAACAGTCTGAGACACTATCTTACAAGAGAATAGGGAAATTGAGGATGTCATAGGGATAAGTACCGAATCAATGGGCAAGCTCTCTAGTATTGAGGAATGACTCAAGTCCCTCAAAATGCAGCAAGAGAAGTACAATTGGGAGTTCCAGAGAAACCCTCTATAGGAGTACATAGATCAGGCTTGTAGCACTAATAACCTGCCTTTATACATTAAGGAGCATAGGGCAGAGTTCTCCAAATGAATCATGATTGGTGAGTTGGTGGAGTAACATTAGTTTAGCATTACGCAACATCAGCGTGGTAGACTTATTCCATGTGCATGCATTGGATTGGCGACAGATTATGAGTTGGAAATCTATTGATGGGATGATTAATAGGATGATACTATTAGCCAAGGGCATACTACAGCTTAGGCCCTTAAGCACAAGAACTAATGGAGGGTTGAGATGGTATCATAACCCACAAGTCCCAAGACATAGGTGGCATTGGGATCCAGGAGAATCTATTGGGGGCAGGGTTTATCAGAGGATTGTTTGCGAGTGAATCTATCGAAGGAAGGATTGGCTGAAGAATTGTTTTGGATCCAGGTATCGAAGGATCCATTCAAGGTCATTTAGCATGGGGGCATGGAATAACATACTGGGTTGTGAGGGATCCTGGCATCAATGTACAAATGCTTTTATTGGGGATAGAAGTGGATTCCTTGAGGGAGACAAATCTTTGGGGAAGAGGATTTGTCATATTCCCTTTTTTTGATGTGGTAAAAATGGACAGAATTTACCCCTGGTACTTACCATGTGATATTTTCCCACATCTTCCCATAGTATGTGCCTTCGTTTTTAGAGGGAAAATAATAAAATAAGGTTTCTACAGAGTCCCTCAAGCCTATTAAAAGGGATAGGAATTAGGCATTTGGATCATATGGAGTTTATCTATCTTATTGTGTTTTCTTGAGAACTTGGTGTGGCAAGTTCTAGTTTGATCCCACGAATGAAAACCCACTGGATGTGATTTGTCTGGTGGATCCATCGTGGGTCCACAATTGAGCTTCAATGTCTTGATTTCTCATTTGTCAGATAGGCTTGCATGCCATTGGCAAGAGATTCTATATTAAATATGTATTATTTGAAATAATTAATTAAATAAGTGGTTGCATTTGGCTTTCTAGATCCCTTCTACATTTCCCATTTTGTTGAAAATACTTTATTTAAATGTATTAGATCTGTTGATCATTTTGCTCTTTGGAATCTTACATAATATCTCAAATACCTAATAGGTAATTATAATATTTAATGCTGAAAAAGATAATTTGAGATTGATCACTATTTATATGCCACTTATTCCTTTTTAATTATTAGTGTTTTAAAGACATTATTAATTTATTATTCACTTTTGAAATAACATTTTAATTAATAAAATATAGTAAATTTCAATTTTTATAGTAAAAATAACGTAGCTAAGCCTAAATCTAAATTGATGAAAATTGGGTAATGCTAATTAACATTACCCAATGACATCTTAAAACCCGATTGCTTTGACACAAAATTATTTACGAAACTACTTCATTGATATTTGGTTTAATGATTATTTGTAATATCATATAACGAAAATATTACTCCATTCTTGTTTTCGCCGAAGTTGCCAACATAAGGATATAAATATTACACCTAATTCAAAACACAACCATATAAAATTTCCATACGCATGCATATGGGGGGCAACTCACTTCCATTCACCACGCACTCCACGCCACACGCCTTTCCTGTCTATTCTACGATTTTATCATACTGCCACTCCAGCTCGGTTGTCGTTGGAGACCTTCCATTCTCCTTCTGTGGTCTCTGTGGAATCCGTATGGTTCTCTACATGGGCGTTTTCGGAGCACTCTACTGCTCCGCTTCTCTTGCCCAACCACGCAATGATGTCTGAGAATACCAATTCAATGTGCCCCGCAGGTTCCCCATAAGTCAAGCCATGCCACATATCGGGGTACAGCTTCAGTGTCTTGTCTATGCTTCTGGCAGAAGCATAAAGCAATTCGCTCACAGATGGGTCTGTTACTTTATCATCTTTTCCATGAACAACCAGAAAAGGCAAACTCACCTGCATCATACAATTCATTATGGCCATGATAACCATATACATATCGAGTGAATTCAATGTTCGAAATCTGTACCTCGTCCAGCCGTTTCTCTATGTCCAAACTTGTCATGAGAATTTCGTAAGCCGTCCTTAGACGAGGACGACCTTGATAAAAATAGGGATATGCCCGACTCTGTGTAAAGTTGTAGACACTGGGGTAAGCGCAATCCATGAGAATTAATAACTTATTTCTACAAATTGCGTATAATTTGGTAAGAAGGAATCAAATAATGTCAGCAGCAGAGTTCATTACCTTTTGTCTCTTTTCTGGATCTTTAAAGCCTTTATCTATAATATCTGGAATGGGCACAAACTTCCATGTTGGAATTATAGCAGTTAACTTCTTCAATATGCTAATAAGTAAACGGTGAGGCTTTAATTCTTCTGCTATCTGTAATAAGTATGGACAAAGTGAGCTCGCATATAAAGATTCAGTCATGCAATGTGAAATATTATATAAATGATACCTTGCACATAGGCGCAACAAGAACAGCTCCATTCCAATAGTTTGGCTGTTTTCGATGGATGAGAAGTGCCACGGCTCCTCCCATTGATTCTCCATAAAGGAACCTCGCTTTCTCCCTATACTCAACGCTCTCTGCAAAATATTTTCCATATAACCATCTTCATGAAACAAAAATCACCATAACATTTATATATATTGCATGATAAAAAGTCCCAGCTATATATACCAGCGACGCTCCTGAAAAAAGTTGCGCAATCTGTTACAAGGTCATCACAGCTTTGTATGTAATAATGGGTTCCATCCGATTTTCCATGTCCTTCATAATCTATACCAAATACTGCACACCCAGCCTTTGCTAGCCTCACTCCTGTGTCTGATAATAAGTCCAATTGGGTTATTAATTTCAGAGTAAAATCAATACGAAATTTTTGGTAATGACAGTCTAACAAATATTGTTCATTCATGGGCATCCTGGCCATATTCACTTATATTGCGGGGAAAACAGTTGAAGTACCTTCCATGAAAATGCTGCACTCCATGCCATAGCCTGCAAGCACCGAAAGGAAATAAATTACAGAATAGAAATCAGAAACCTTCACGAATTTACAAACTCGTGAATCTATGGATTTGTGTCTAAGGTTGTGTTAAGATGTGATTGCAAGGCTATGTGATGCTGACCATGGCAGAGACATATGAGGGCTTTGGCTTCCTTAGCTGCTGGTAGCCATCTGCAAGTAAAGAGATTCATTCCTCGCGAATTTTTAATGAACTCCTGGACGAGGATCGAGTTTGAAGAACATGAGTAGTAGCAATTTATCAAGTTTTTTTATTTATTATGTGCAGAGAGACGATGCCCAAATATTAAAATTTCACTTCCACATCTATTGATTATTGTATAATAAACTTTGTTATGAGACATGAGAGTTTCCCTGAGATCTTTTAGGGCGTACTTAACTTAGATTTTTTCTATTTCTTAAAGGATTTCATCTTTCTATAAACAAGTTAAACAAGTTTTTTAGAGATGGGATTCTCTCAACAATTATTAATTTAAAAGGTTATATTTACTAATATGAATAATTTAAAAGGTTATATTTACTAATGTAAATTATACTAGTTGGTTCCAAACAATTGTCTCCATGATTATAACAAAAAAAATTTAGAAAATTACTATAGAATTCAAATATTTAGTTCATTTACATATTCTTATAGAAAAATTTTGTTATTTTATTTTGGAAAATATTATACAATAAGATACTGATGGGTTTACTGTCTTTCTATCCATCTTATTTATTAAATGAGAATAAAATAGTATTCAATGGCTATTACTATTTGCGCTATTAATATTTGCAAGTTGCTAATTGCCACACAATATTCTTTAAACTACAAAAAAATAAATGCTGCTAAAAACAGCAGATTCAGATATTGACAAAGAAAAGTTCTTCGTTCAATATTCTTCTAACTGGTACAACGCTTAAAGACTGGGTTCAACAATAAAGAAAGTACCCAAAACTTTAAACGCTGAAACCAAAACAGAATTTCCACTTAAAATTTTGCATTTAGCAGTCTAGCTTCATTGGCAAAAACAGACAGCCTGAGGTTCAAGCAGAAAGTATAATCCTAGTACTATAAAAGAAAACCGAGACAATTATTGAATCCATCATAACTCGATTTCCTTGCAGTCTTATCTATCCTATGTTATCAAATTGGTACGCTCTTAATTAACTTCATTCATATCTTCTCAACATGGACTGTGTCTGAAATAGATGGAAGCTACTATATGAACAGATTTCTTATGTAATATCCCAAGGATCAAAATTTTAAATAAATCAACACATCTAGTGTTCCAACTAAAAATAATTGTGATAAAAACATAGAACACAAAAAATATAAGAAATTGGAGCTCAATTGTGAATCCTGGATGGATTCACCACATAAAAATCACCGCGGGGTTTTCATCCCGGGATCAATAATAGAATTGGCCAGGCCAGGTTCTCAACCCAAACATAATAAAATAGATAATCCAGAATGTCCTAAATGCCTAGCTTCTCTCCCCTTTTATAGGCTTGATGGGTCAATACCAACAAGAAATACCATGGGTCAATACCATGGGAAAATACCATCAAGAAATACCATGGGTTAATACCATGGGTCAATTCTATCTACTTTGACGGGATCAAGAAAGGGGATATTACAAATCCTCCCGCCCAAAGATTGCATGTCCTCAAGCGATCCACTTCTATCCACAACAGAAGCATTTGTACATTGATACCAGGATCCCATACGATCCGATGTGCCCTCCATGTTGAATGATCCCGAATGGATCCTTTAATACCTGGATCCCAAACAATCTTCTAACCAATCCTTCCTGGAATAGATTTACCTGGATCCCAAACAATCCTTTGGCCAATCATTTCCCCAATGGATTCTCCCGGATCCCAATGCCACCTAAATCCTGGGACTTGTGGGTTATGGTACCATTTCAACCCTCCATCGTTGTCCACACCAAAGGGCCCAAGCTGCAATATGCCCTCGGCTGTGAGTATCCTCTCCTCAAAATGCATGATCCTCTCCTCATTTGATTCTCCTTGAGTGTATTCATCCTGGACCTCTTCACATGTGAGGATGAGTTGTCCATCCTTTCCGATTGTCAAACATGGATGTACTAGTGGACTGTTGTCTATACCTGATTGCCCATACTCTTTATGGATGTCCTCCGTTGTATTTATAGATTCAACTACCACATCATCAGGAGGAATTGCATCCTTCCTTTCGTCATGTATTTTTTCAAGTTGACTGATCAGCTTGTCCTGCAAATTTCTCTGAAGAGCATGGTGTTGTTGTTCACCATTTGTATTTGACTGCTCAGATCCTTCATAGGTCCTCTCCTGAAAACCAGCGAACCCATCAATGGATGAATCCCCATGATCTGAAGAAGTCTCTAATTTTTCTATCCTTGTTGCCTCCTTATTGTCTGGACATGAATGGTCAAGTGCCCAAACTTTCGTGCATACAAAGCATAAGCCTTTCCTCCTTAGTTCATTCTTGTTGTCTCCACAAATATTTGTTAGTTCCTCCTTGGTTAACTTCTTTCTAAGTAGTTTGATGCTATGTTTGATCAACCCCTCAACTAGTTCATAAGCAGCAGGTGATGCAATTAGCTCCTTCCTCCATATGGCCAACAATTTGGATCTCAATTGTTCGCAGATGGCCCTATCTTCTCCTAAGATCGGAGACATGATCTTTTTCATGTCTGTTTTGATGTAGTTTGGATGAGAAGTTGTAATTCCATTGCAGAAGTATTGGAGCATCAGAAGGATTAAATCATCACACTCTAGATCCAACATAAGCATACCAAATCTGAATTTCACCATGCGTTCCAAAATTGTGCGCTTCTGGTAAAAAGTAAAAATGGTGGTGTTTTCCAACCCTTGGAGTGCTTCTACCATTACCCGGAAAGTCCTCCTCATGATGTCATCATTGTAGGGCAATAGTGGTGCTGTTAAGGCCATGATTTTACTGAGACAAGAAGCGACGGTGAGTCTAACATTTTCACAAGAATGCTCCAAGAATCTAGGTTGTATCAAAGCAAGCATGGATGGCTTCAAGGCCCAACTTGACCCTTCCCATTCTGATTTATCTATCAAGCTCAAAGTTGCATCTAATGTGTCTAGCTGTAGGAGAACATCTTTTGACTTTGTACCCTGCAATTTGGATCCAAGTTCGAAGAGACACTTGCTTGTTACATCTTCCTTCCGGATATCTTTTGACTGCTGAAGGATAACATGGACCTTTTGAGAGAAAGGCCTGTTGCTGTGCTCTTGCTTCTGATTTGTATGTTGTTGCCATCTTTGATCCACAGAAGTATTTTAGCCCAGAGAATCTACTGATATATCATTATGTTGATTCTTGTGGCGTTTCCAAAAATAAAATGATGACATTGGCATCAATGGATCTCAATACTTAGCTAATGAGAAATTTGAGAATGATCCCTGTCTAGCAATAGCTTTCCAGCCTTTCAACAATGACACATGAATAAATATCATGGGTAGATTTATTCATAAGAGGCCATATACAAGCTATAAATGATTTTTTCAATCATGCCTTCGTATAGTTCTTTCCCTATGTCATCACTATGTTGCCTTGGACTCTGGAGCTCTCCATGTCTGATCTAGAAGTGCCTAAGTTAACCTTTCAATTGAGCCCTTGGATGACTCAAAATCGAAACTCGTACATGAAGCTGATTCAATAAATGAAACTCGATTGAATAATTTAAAGCAGAGATGTCTGCAAAACAGCTCCTTCAGAATGTGCAGGGTGGACAATCTGCCGGATTTGCTCGAAAATGTGCAAGCATTCTACTCTATCCGCAGCCTTATTATGGTTACCAGAAATATAGCTATTGTTCCTTGTGTCCTCGGTTAATGATGCAATAAGCTACTTCTCTTGTTCTTCACTATATTGGCTAGTGACACAGACAGATCCTCCCACTTAGACATGCAGAGTACTATGCGGCAGACTGACTCCGTTGTGAAGAATGCCAGGAGGAAAATCACCTTCCAAGACACGAACTATCCGTTCCATACGCGAGCAGCTTCTTGCAGACTTTTGAATACAAGAAGCTGCACATGCAACTACCCGCATCATCTCATTCACATTATAGTTGTTTTGTAGGCGGGGATCGACAAGGGAATCTAGATTGCCATCTTCCATTGCTCGAGCAAGCAAGGGTCGGGCCGAATAGACTAGACTACTTTCCGGAAATGATAGAGTTAGATCTAGAAGCCGGCGGCCAGTGATCAACTCAAGCAGCACGACACCGAAAGAGAAAACATCAGATTTATCTGTCAGTTCCCCACTTGACACATATTCTGGATTCAAATACCCAAAAGTCCCCTTAGGCCTTGTGTTGACACGAGGAGAACTTCTGAAGCAAGTTTTGCAAGGCCAAAGTCTGCAATCTTTGCTTCGAAGTTGGAGTCAAGTAGAATATTTGAAGCTTTGACGTCTCTATGTATAATCTTCGAATAACCTTGTCTGGACGTCACTTGGCTCCAAGGCTCTCAGCACTATTCATCTGCAATTCCGACAACCCTAGTTGGGAAAGCGGCCCTTCTCAGCTGTTGACTCAAACGACCCTTCATTGAGACAGAAGCACAGTGATGGGTGTAGCTTTTCACACCCAACTATCAAACATGTATGGGCTCTATCCTGCTCCACGATGAATCTAAACTTCTGCTTCAGTTGCTTGCACGAGTATTGAATCCGATCCTTCAATCTAGGATCATCAGCGGACAATGACGCTATTGAAGAGCCTTGAACCTTTGTCGTAGATCCTTTGCCGTAGATCGATCTCCGCAATAGACATCATAATCTTTGGCACATGGAGAAACAACCTTTAATCACCTTGCCAACGTGTCCATAATTGCACCCACAGCTCGTCTGGCATTTTTCTAACTGGCTGGTGGTCTCTGGCGCTTTTGATCAATGCTGGGTCACTTGTCCTCCAGCGAACTCGTCAGTCTTGGCTACTTTGTTGGTTGCAAGCGGAAGCTCCCACAATGTGGTAGCCACATTCATTCAGCGTACAGGAGGGGGATGTTGTAACAGGTTCGACTCCTCGGTGCTTCATCGATGCTACCCTCGGTGCTTCACAGCGTAAAAGCTCTCCCTCGGTGTGAGTAGATTCCCGACTATGAAAATCGATCTATGCTAAAATTTGATTCTCAACTTGCAACAGAAATCATAAAATTTCCATGACTGCACTAACTCAACTCTTCCAGATTCTGGAAGTTCAGATTCACGAATTTTCTACCTCAGAGCAGGTATATTCTGCCTTTATCAATAAACAGAATTTGGTCTGCCAAATATTTAAACCATGGCTTTAACAAATTCGACCTGTGGCATGCAACACGTCTGTCACAAATTTTTGGATAAATTTGCGGCTGTAAATATTTATCCTTGTTTTCTATTAGAGGTTATTGATTCTGGTAGATAAAGCCAGATCTAACTTCAAAACCCTTTACCTTAACCTGTCTTCATCAATTCTGGCTTTTATGTTAGAAACCCAGAAAACTATAAGACAACTTCACTGGTTTCGATCTTTTCAAAGTTGGCCTTCACAATTAAAATTATACCTGCCAATCAACTCAATGGTGGACAAGTAATTTATTTACAATGGTCAATTAGGGTAGTTATGGAGAACCACCGAAATTGATGAGATTCTAGCTAGGGTGATTATGAAGGATCACCGAAACTACTACTCTTAAAACCCTCAGGCTGGCAAGAAAAACCAGCTCTGATACCACTGTAATATCCCAAGGATCAAAATTTTAAATAAATCAAAACATCTAGTGTTCCAACTAAAAATAATTGTGATAAAAACACAGAACACAACAAATATAAGAAATTGGAGCTCAATTGTGAATCCTGGATGGATTCACCACATAAAAATCACCGCGGGGTTTTCGTCCCGGGATCAATAATAGAACTGGCCAGGCCAGGTTCTCAACCCAAACATAATAAAATAGATAATCCAGAATGTCCTAAATGCCTAGCTTCTCTCCCCTTTTATAGGCTTGATGGGTCAATACCAACAAGAAATACCATGGGTCAATACCATGGGAAAATACCATCAAGAAATACCATGGGTCAATTCTATCTACTTTGACGGGATCAAGAAAGGGGATATTACATCTTACCATTGCTAATACAGCATGTGAGCACGGAAGATCTCCACAGTAACCAAGAATATAATAGCTGAACCAAAACAAGAAGGAGAAAACTATAGCTACCCAGCAATTAAAAACATACATATAACTGATAACAGTTGAACACGAATTTCAATATGACAAATAATGGTGTGTTTGACAAAGTGGATATACAGCAAGGTTGAAAAAGATTCGATACCGGTCGCTTCCACGTTTTAAGATATTTTGGGGCACCTTATCCTCCTGTTTCAACGGCACTGCAAACCTCTCATTTTTCAATGATTTCCAAAACACCGAATTCTGTCATTATCGAAGTAACAAAGGAAAATTAGTCTTCTCGAAGAGGAATCTATTGACAGTAGGTATTGACAGTCATAAAAAATCATGAATAACTTTTATACTATTTAATTAGGAGTTATTCTTAATCTATGTTGTGGAAAAATTGAGATGGAGTACATTTAGGGGTTAAGTAATTGAACAAATAATGTGACAAAGACATATGGATTATTGCGAAAGTTATTACTGATCAAAAAAACCATCTAAAATTAAGTGATGTTGAGAGATAAACAGTTAATTATCTATTACTTTGTTAATAAATGTTTATTTAAGTATGATAAGTTGTTAAATATTATTGATCAAATAAAAATTCTAAAAATAACTTTCTCTATTATTAACTTCTTATAAACAATTAAAAATGTTAGCTCGAACATTAACATAGCCTTCCATCGATTGTGACTAATTCTTAACTGAAGTTTTAATATGCAATGTAATACAATTTAGTACACTCTAATTTTCATCAAAATTAAAAGAAAATAGAATTGGTAAATAGCTATAATCTTTGTTTCGTGTAGTGGTAATTCTCATAGCGCCTCATACCGGTTTTATATTTTTCCTAATTCTCATCCTGGTATTATTTTAATCATTATCATGTTAATTTTTTAGAAAGAAATCTATATTTATTAATTAAATAATGTTACAAATAAATATATGAAGTGTTGTTTTAATATAGAGAAACTATCTTAGACGCACAATTACTTGGTTGAGAGAATCTTTCAACCACACTCTAATCTAGAAAACATAATAAAAATAAATTCCTTTAAATAAAAAGAATCACAATTTAGACAAGTAAGAATTATATTTTCCAACACATCTTAATATTATAAGTTTTATCTTCTATAAATAATCCTCATAAGAATGTGGCAATAATTCCTATAAGTGTGGGAATGTGGTTTTTTTGTTTTTTGTATGATGTTTTACACTGCCTTCAGTGCACGGAGGATGTAAGCGAAATTCACATAGATGTGAAGGAGTCCATCGGCAGAAGGCTTAGTTTTTTTGCTACCGAGTATGGCTAGTACATATGCATTTTTGGTATTTTATGTAAGAGTGGACAGTTTTGACCTTTTCAGATATTCTAGCAACAGTTTCATGAAGAAGGGGAAGACTACCTTGGCAACACCCTTTCTGGCTATTAAGGAAGGAAAGGCAGAGGTTATTGGCTGCATAATCTATGGACGCGCCAATAGCTTAGATATATGGAATAATGAACTGTAATAGATTTAATTTATGATGCTATGATTTTACCATTAATTTTATATATTTGTCAGAAATATTTTGCAATATTTTGCAACACTTTTGAAACTTTGTGCTGATTCATTAAAAAAAAATTCCGATCACAACAAGAAAAGCTCTCTTTTAGCACCATAAGTTAGCACCACTTACATTATGTGGTGTTAATGTGGTATAATGTTTATGTATCATATTAAAAATGGAGTATATCACCATAAGTTAGCACCACTTAAGTTATGTGGTGTTAATGTGGTGTAAATGTTTATGTACTATATTAAAAATGAAGTATATCACCATAAGATAGCACCACTTAAGTTATGTGGTGTTAATGTGGTGTAAATGTTTATGTATTATCTTAAAAATGAATTATATCACCATAACTTAGCACCACTTACGTTATGTGGTGTTAATGTGGTGTAAATTTTTATGTATCATATTAAAAATGAAGTATATAATCACCATATTTAACGGACAAGTTAGCACCATTCTTACTGATGATGATGGTGGTGGTGGTGGTGGTGGTTAACGTCCACTGAGACCAAACATTGGTCTATCAGACCTATAGTTTTCTTAATTCTTAATTTGTCTAGCTTCTCATCTTTCTTGGCGAGATTGGTGTTGTAGCTTTCTTTTTCTTCTCTATGGTCTTCCAACTTCCTTTTTCTTGCAGCTCCTTCATCTCTTTTGTTCCTTGGGATACAGGTGTCTTATCTTCGGGTTTTGCGAGATCTTCTTTGCTGCTAAATGAAGATTTCTTTTGCGCAGTATTAGAATCCTCATAATTTTTGAAGCTTGAGGAGCTGTCGAGTTCATTTTTTTGTTGTTGGGCGGAGCTTTCTCCCTGCTTGTCTTGAGAGTTTTTTACTTCTTGCCTGATTTCTTGTGATTCAGAGTTTTCTAGAGAGTACTCTTCCTTGACAGTGTAATGTTCCTTTTGTGCTCCTTCCCACCATGTAGATCTATGGTGATTCTTTCTAGCATAATTTTTCTGAGAGATTTTTGGGCAATTTTTCGCTAGATGGCCTGTCTCAAAGCAGGATCGACATCTGAAGAGGACACTTTCATAGTCGAGTTTCTGGTTCCATACACAGTCTTTCCTTGTTAGGATTATTTCTGCTGGGAATCTGGTGCTGCAGTCCATTTCTACACAAATGCGTGCCTAGGTGGTTCTGACATATTCCTCTATTTCTGGGCACCTGCAGTAAAATTTCCCAATTGCATTTCCAATGGCTTTTAGTGAGGAGAGATTCCAGAGATGCAAAGGTAGGTTTGGAAATTTGACCCAAACTGGTGCTGAGGTTATGACTGTTGTTGAGTGATCGAATGGTGGGTTCCATGGTTTCATGAATAGACCCGGTTTTTCCCAAAACCAAGGTCTGGAATCTAAAATGCATTTTCTGCTTTCAGATTTTTCAAAATCTACTATAAAGAAACCCTTAGCACAGGGGTAGATATTAATTTCATCAGAGATGAGAGGCTTCTATATCTCTGAGATCCAACTATGAAGGGTTGTCAGTCATGACCAAAAGCCACTATGTGGTGTTAAAGTGAAATAATTTTTTATTGATCTTATTGGAAGTGGAGTATATCACCATATATTTAAAGAAGTGGTGTATGCTATATTGTCAAGTTCTATAAAGTAGGGTAGTTAACTTTGTGTTTTCCATGTTGGCATGTACAAGTGGATTTATTAATGTGAATTGTCACCATAGCTATATAAAAAAATACATATATTTATATTATGAATATATAAATTAGAATTAAACTCACAAATATTTATTTTATAATATTTATTTGTTTGTCATGTTTACATGTAAAACTAAAATTCAAAGTAATTGTTTTCTAAATATTTTATTTTAATTATTTAGTTTTTATATTATTCTCATTTTGCACCATAAATACAACAAATTCAAATTAATTGTTTTCTAAATATTTTATCTCAATTATTTACTTTTTATATTATTCTCATTGTGCACAATAAATACAACAAATTCAAAGTAATTGTTTTCTAAATATTTTATTTCAATTATTTACTTTTTATATTATTCTCATGAGAAAATAAATACACAAAACCATATTACATAATTATTTATTTTATGAATAAACCAATTAAGATAAATATTTTTATATTATTGTAATTTCGAAATAAAATAGGGGTGAATTCGATGGAGTTGGGTTACTCTTTCTTGGAAGACCTTATGTTTCAAAGGTTGAAAATATATCTTTGTGAGGGTATTTTTTAAGCCCTCCATCAAAGCTTTTAAAAGGTCCATCTAGGACTAAATAAAACCATGAATTAAACTACATAGCTCCATCGTGCTATGGAGCTTGATGGAGACACATAGCTTGATAGAGCTATAATATGTACATGTGCCATTAAATTTTGCTTCAACTTAATGATAGTGTTCTATGGGCTCATGGCATTGAAAATCCAATAGTATTGTACATGGTATAGTATGGTTTGCATTTTTATATTATACTTAATATATTTTTTATTATTTCATTACATATATGTATGTATGTAATTTTAGAATTTGTTATTGTTATTAATTTTATACATTTTATAGTGTTTTTTTTTGTAAGCTTGGTAGGACTCCTTTTTCATTCATTTTATAAACAACAAACAACTAGATTTACCAATTTGGTGGTCTCAACCCGCCCTAAGCGGGGAACTGAGTCTGTTGGCCACCTGATGGCATGGTATGCCATCCAAAAAAATAAGGTTTTGAGTCTGTCATACCAAACAAACAAAGCCTGGATACTCACACATATACAGTTTCTCATAGATTGACTAACATATTTACTGGATCCTTGAAATTTAAATGTTAGTCGCATATAAATACTAAGCAAAAAGGCAAATTAAAATAGTCATGAACTACTCAGCCTCGTCTGGAATCGAGGCTAACTCCACTGGTGCCGGATCTTGAACCGAGGTACCAGCCTGCTCAAAAGGCTTGGAAATACACGGGAGGTGGTAATCAATATGCTCGAGGTGCCCATCCTGTTTCCTCAGCTGGAACTTGATCTTATCGAACTCGCTCTTGTAGTCTGGGAAGTCTTGGGCTAATTTCACCAAGCTCATAGAGATCTGCTCCAAGGCTTTTCCAAGGATGCTCTTCATAGACCAATAAAGATACAGTGTCTGCTTGAATTATGTTAGTCTGCCCCTTGTTTGTCCCAAATCTGGTATTAAACCTCTCCATTCCTTAGTATCCATCTTTGTCTCTGCATGTCTATTTATGTCATCTTCCCATTTTTCAATGAGCTTTTGAATTTCCTCTGATGTGTTCTCATGGTATGCTTTCGCTGCCTCTTGGATTACATTGATTGTAGGCCTCCTTCCTCTCGACTTGCTCGGGGGTGAGCTGGGTTTGGCTTCTACTGCCTTCCCTTTATCTTTCCAGCCACGGCCTCAAGCTACAGGGCTCTTGGAATGGTCACGAGCTGCAGGACTCTTGGAGCATGCCATCCCACAATCTTTGAATAGGTTTCCAGGTAGGTGACTTGTCCACACAATCAAACAAAGTCATAATTCCATATAATGAAAACGATCAAAGGTCCATGCATCCCAGTTATCAGAAGAAAGGTGACCTGGGGGCCTCTTCCCAAGACTTCTCCCCTGCCCATCCCTCTGCGGACCCATCACCCTTATACCCTGCTTAATTTCTGCCACCCCCTGTCCCTGACGGTTGCACGCACCCCATAAATGATCCCCATAACCCAAAGATCTCATGCCTTCCTTCAATCTCATGACATCCCTTCTGGTTTCCTCTCTCTCATCATACCTCCCACCCTCGAAATTGACAAAGGAGGTGTCGCTGCCCATTTTTCGAGCCTAGGTGGAATTCCCTCTCCCATTCCTCATGCGCACTGAGCCCAAGTAGCTCAAGGTGGTATAAACCAGCAAATCCTTTGAACTAAACACAACCCATGACTGCTCAACTCTATACCCTGGCAGGATTTCCTGACCCCTCTCCATTCCATCTTGTTGGAATCCCTTACCTAACAGACTCACACTTGGGTGCAAGTTGAGGCCATGCCCAATTCCTACTTTTACGCAGAGGTAGAGACCCAAAAGAACCCAAACCTTCCCCCAACCAGAGTTGTAATGGTTCCGCTCTCCCCTACCTAGCAGAATACTATACTATTCCAGCTTAATCACCTTAGGCTCCCATAGAGACCAACCCAAATCATAAAACATAAACATGGCATGAACAAGGGAGAGGAAACCAAGCACATACCTGAGTTTCATCATGGTGGAAGTGTAATGGAGGTTTTTTATCCCACTGTCACGCCTGCACCAAAGTCTTTCATCATAAAAAACCCCCACACCTTCCTCCACCCTGTTTTAAGCTCCATGCGTGGGCCTCTGTCCCGCTACCTCACATCGTGCTGCATGCAATAATACAGCCTGCCGCCCTTGCCACTCATGTGGAAGGTGGTTGGCTTCAACCCGAGGGACATTACCATTGACACTGGTGGGAGGGCTGATCTTCTTTGTTACACCCCGATCGGGGAGTTGAGTTCGAGAATTGTGGGTGAGCTCTGCCCTAAAAATTTTCCTACTCTTTGATGCTCTGTAGCTTGATCCATCGTTCTTCCCTGATATTAGGAGGCATGATTAATATAATAGGTTCATTCAGGTGAGCACAACCACAATTTTCCAGGAGGTCAGCTGCTCTGTTTCCTTCCCTCCTTACATGGGTGATAATGATATAATCAAATTTCTTGTTTGTATCCTCCAATCCCTTCACATGTGAATAATTATGCCATCTTTAGCTTAGTTTGCCCCACTTCATTCCTTGATTAAGTTTTTTGAGAGTGTTCGTAACCAATTGAGAGTCTCCTTCGATTACTAGCTTTCTGTATCCTAGCCTGATGGCCAAGAGGAGACCTTGGTGCACTCCTATGAATTATGATTCATTGTTGCTGGAAAAGCCACAGGAGTCATCATATATGAATCTTGTTGTGCCATGATGATCTCGAAAAATCCCTCCAACCCCTACTTGTCCCGGATTGCCTTTCGAAGCTCCATTAAAGCTGATTTTGATGAATCCTTCTAGAGGAGGTTTGAAGATCTTGATGGTGTCCCCTATGCCAGGGATAGCTTTCCAAGAAGCTGGGGAGACCATGCTAGGCACTAGGTGGAGGCCCTAGAGAATAATTTCTTCCTGAGGAGCCATTTTCCAATCATCTGGCATACATTTCTCCGAGAGGATGCACTAGTAGAAAATTATGAAATTAGTGACTAGGTGACTAAAAAATTTAGTCACCATAATTATTTCAAGTGAATTACTACTAAATTTGATGAATTTTAAGTGACCAAACCAAAAATGACTAATTTAGCCTAGGGTTAAAATATACGACTAGATGATTTTATTGTACCAGCTAGTGCGCACTCTGACAGGTCGAGAGCGAGCTGACCTACCTGCGACCTCACAGTCGCCATGGAACTAGGAGGGGGACCTGAGGCTCCCCTTCCTCCTCCTCTAGAAGCCCTTGCATTCAAGAAACTGATAGCAGCCAGCAAAAAGCGCCCTCTGACTGGATCTCAGCAAATGTTCATGAAGAAGTTGGATAACATCCCTTCAGTGGCCCTTCAAATCGAATAAACTCGTCGATCTGCATTGAACCTGGCTTAAAGAGGGCTCATTGGACAGTTTACTGGCCTCTGGCCCTCTCCCAAAGCTGTGGAAGACTGGGTGCAAAGGAACTGGATTCCTTTAGTCTCGTAAGTCATCAAAATCCACTTCGTAGGCAAAGGATACTTTGTTTTTGTTTTTGAGAATGTGGAAGACAGAAGCCTCATCTTCAGGAATGGCCCATATTTTATGGGTCCTAAGGGACTATACTTAAATAAATGGACCCCTAACTTAGATCACGCTCAATATGTTCCTTCAACTATTCTATTGTGGGTAAGCCTCCCACATCTCCCACTGCATTGCTGGAACTAGAAGTCTCTCCAAACCATTGGCAATACCCTCAAAAAATATATTGATCAAGCAGTGAGAAAAGATCAATACTCATGCGCACATATATGTGTCGAGGTGGATTTGGAAGTTGGGCTACCTAAAGCTATAAAACTAACGGTTGTTGACTGGACCCATATCCAGGAGCTGGATTATGAGCAGCTTCCATTTAAATGCAGGCACTGTCATGGCTATGGCCATTTTGCAAGGCACACTAGTACATTTGGTCAAAATTGCAACAATTTAGTTCCAACACTTTTGACGTATTGTCAGAAATTTCCCCAATTTTCATCAAATTTTTAAATCCCGCCAACAACTATCGCTCTAGCAACGTTTTTGGAGTATCGTCAGAACAACGACGTTTAGTAAAATCGTCCAACTAACGACGTTACATGACAAACCGTTGGAATACCGATGTTACGGGACAAACCATCAGTATTGCGACGTTTAGGAGACCGCCATCGGTCTTGTGACGTTTAAGGAAACCGTCAGTCTTGCGACATTGAGGGCAAAACTGTCAAAATAAGGACATTTAAAGGCCTATGATAAAGTTTTTATTACAACTCTCAAGCTAAATAATTTGATTTGTACTTTTTGTTTGGGGTAGCATTTAATTTACTACATATCGGAAAACACATGACATTCAATGATGTACTTAAGTGAAAAAAAAACAATTATAGACATTGTGACTATGCATTTCAAAAGCCTATAGAGAAAGTAGGTTTTAATACCTAGAATGAATTTAAATTAATGCATCACTCAACAACATTTTGTTTTATCTTGAAATTTTGTTTTACCATAGATAGGGGTTGTTTGATCTCATAGTTCACCATTATATGGTGGGATACATTAAGGGTTGACATGAAATGTTGTAGGCTGAGCTCTTAGTGTTGAGGAATATTGTGGATGTTAAAAAGTAAAATATTTGGTTTAGTTTTTTTTTTTTAAATATCTTCAGTGATTTTTTTTTTTTTTATAATTTCGTTTGAGAAACCGTATCAAATTTGCTAAGTTGTGACTGCACGGGGGCCTTTTTCACGTTCATGTGGTCCATTTGCCATTTGCTCCCTTGTGCCTTCATTCGATCGGGCGCACCATGTCAGGGTGCCCGCCCAAATGCGTTTGGGTCGGGTCATTTCGTTTGAGGGCGCTCGCCAAGATGAGTTCTGGTCGGGTCGAGTCGTTTTGTTTGAGGGTGCTCGCCCAAATGCGTTCGGGTCAGGTCGGGTCGTTTCGTTTGAGGGCGCACGCCCAAATGCGTTCAGGTCGTTTCGTTTGAGGGCGCCTGCCAAAACGCGTTCGGGTTGGGTCGAGTCGCTTCGTTTGAGGGCACTCGCCCAAATGCGTTCGGGTCGGGTTAGGCGTTTTGTTTGAGGGCACCCGCCCAAATGCGTTCGAGTCGGGTCGGGTCGTTTCGTTTGAGGGCGCCCACCCAAATAGGTTTGAGTTGGGTCATTTCGTTTGAGGGCGATCGTATCAAATTTGCTAAGTTGTGACCACATGGGTGCCTTGTGCATGTTCGTGCAACCCATTTTCCTTTTTCTCCCTTATTCCTTCGTTCAGTCAGGTGCACCGTGTGAGGGCGCCCGCCCAAATGCATTTGGGTCGAGTCAGGTCGTTTCGTTTGAGGGTGATCGTATCAAATTTGCTAAGTTGTGACCGCACGGGTGCCTTTTGCACGTTCATGTGGCTCGTTTACCATTTTCTCCCTTGTGCCTTCATTCGGTCGTGCGCGCCGTGTCGCACCATTTGAGGGCACCTGCCCAAATGCGTTTGGGTCGGGTCATTTTGTTTGAGGGGTGTCGTATCAAATTTTCTAAGTTGTGATCACATGGGTGCCTTGTACACATTCATGCGGCCGGTTTGTCGTTTGCTCCCTTGTGCCTTCGTTCGGTTGGGCACACCATTTAGTTTCGTTTGAGGGCACCCGCCCAAACTCGTTCGGGTCGGGTCGTTTCGGTTGAGGGCACATGCCCAAATGCATTCGGGTCAGGTCATTTCGGTTGAGAGCGCCCACCCAAACGCATTTGGGTCAGGTCATTTCGATGAGGGCACCCGTATCAAATTTGCTAAGTTGTGATCGCATGGCTGCCCTGTGCACGTTCGTGCGGCCCATTTTTCGTTTTCTCCCTTGTGCCTTCATTCGGTCATGCACGCAGTGTCGCGCCATGTGAGGGCGCCTACCCAAACGCGTTTGGGTCGGGTCGTTTCGTTTGAGGGCGGCCATATCAAATTTTCTAAGTTGTGACCGCACGGGTGCCTTGTGCACGTTCGTGCGGCCCATTTGCCGTTTGCTCCCTTGTGCCTTCGTTCGGTCAGGCGTGCTATGTCATTTCGTTTGAGGGCACCCACCCAAACCTGTTCGGGTCGGGTCGTTTCGGTGGAGGGCACCCACCCAAATGCGTTTAGGTCGGGTCGTTTTGGTCGAGGGCGCCCGCCCAAACGCGTTTGGGCCGGGTCGTTTCGGTTGAGGGTGCCCGTATCAAATTTTCTAAGTTGTGACCGTATAGGTTCCCTGTGCACGTTTGTGCAACCCGTTTGCTAGTTGCTCCCTTGTGCCTTCGTTTGGTCGGGTGTGCCGTGTGAGGGCGCCCGCCCAAACACATTCAGGTTGTTCGTTTGAGGGCGGTTGTATCAAATTTGCTAAGTTGTCACTGCACGGGTGCCTTTTGCACGTTTGTGTGGCATGTTTGTCATTTTCTCCCTTGTGCCTTCGTTCGGTTGTGCACATCATGTCACGCCATGTGAGGGCACCAACCCAAATGTGTTCGAGTCATTTCGTTTCGTTTGAGGGCGGTCGTATCAAATTTGCTAAGTTGTGATTGCAAGAGTGCCTTGTGCACGTTCATGCGGCCCGTTTGTCATTTGCTCCCTTGTGCCTTCGTTCAGTCGGGCACGTCGTGTCGTTTTGTTTGAAGGTGCCCGCCCAAACTTGTTTGGGTCGAGTCGTTTCGGTTGAGGGCGCCTGCCCAAAAGCGTTCGGGTCGGGTTGTTTCGATTGAGGATGCCCACCCAAACGTGTTTGGGTTGGGTCATTTCGGTTGAGGGCGCGCGTATCAAATTTGCTAAGTTGTGACCACACGAGTGCCTTGTGCATGTTCATGCAACCTGTTTGTCGTTTGCTCCCTTGTGCCTTCGTTTGATCGGGCGCACCATGTCGTTTTGTTTGAGGGCACCCGCCCAAACCCATTTGGGTCGAGTCGTTTCGGTGGAGGGCGCCCGCCCAAATGCGTTCGGGTCAGGTTGTTTCAGTTGAGGGCCCCCACCCAAACGCATTTGGGCTGGGTTGTTTCAGTTGAGGGCGCCCGTATCAAGTTTGCTAAGTTGTGGCCGCATGGGTGCCCTATGCATGTTTGTGCGGCCCATTTTCCGGTTGCTCCCTTGTGCCTTCGTTTGGTCTGGCACGCCGTGTGAGGGCATCCACCCAAATGCATTCGGGTCATTTCATTTGAGGGCGGTCGTATAAATTTGCTAATTTATGACTGCACGGGCGCCTTTTGCACGTTCGTGCAGCCCGTTTGCCATTTACTCCCTTGTGCCTTCATTCGGTCGTGCACGCTGTGTCGCATCATGTGAGGGCACCCGCCCAAATGTGTTCGGGTCGGGCCGTTTCATTTGAGGGCAACCGTATCAAATTTGCCAAGTTGTGACCGCACGAGTGCCTTGTGCACGTTCGTGCGCCCCGTTTGCCGTTTCCTCCCTTATGCCTTCATTCGGTTGGGCGCACCGTGTCATTTCGTTTGAGGGCGTCCTTCCAAACTTGTTCGGGTTAGGTCATTTCGGTTGAGCGTGCCTGCCCAAACGTGTTCGGGTTGGGTCATTTCGGTTGAGGGCACTCGCCCAAACTTGTTTGGGTCAGGTCGTTTCGGTTGAGGACCCGCATATCAAATTTGCTAAGTTGTGTCACACGGGTGCCCTGTGCATGTTTGTGCGGCCCGTTTGCCGGTTTCTCCCTTGTGCCTTCGTTCAGTCGTGCACGTCGCGTGAGGGCGCCCGACCAGACACGTTCAGGTCAGGTCATTTTGTTTGAGGGCAGCCGTATGAAATTTGCTAAGTTGTGATCACACGGGTACCTTGTGCACATTTGTGTGGCCCGTTTGTCGTTTTCTCCCTTGTGCCTTCGTTTGATCGGGCTTGCCATGTCGTTTCATTTGAGGGCACCCACCCAAACCCGTTCAGGCCAGGTCTTTTCGATTGAGGGCGCATGCCCAAACATGTTCGGGTCAGGTCATAAATGTGATGTAGTTATTTGTAATGCAATGGTGATGATTATTATTATGTCTGATGCTAGCTAAGAAAAATTAGGCATGGGATGAGTGGGGCATGTTAGGTGATGGGATAAAAGTGAGTCCAATATATATATATATATATATATATATATATATATAAACTTAACCTTTAATTTGCTTAAGTCCCTTTTGATTATGCATCTGGTTCCCAATGTAACCTTGGGGTGATTCAAATAGTCATTAACACCTAGGGTCTAGGCCTTGGTTCCCCATGAGACCTTGCTTTGAAGGGGCATGTTAAAAGTAACCTATGAGAGTATATATGCTTTCATTGTCCTTGGGATTTGGAGATCATGATATCAATAGCAGAGTTATGTTGTTGGTTAGAGCTTGTTAGGTATGCAGGGTTATGCTATTTGTTTGACCTTTCATACTAGAGAGTTAGGGAAATGCTGCTAGCATTAGTTAATTGTTCTTAAGATATGATAATATAGATAATTTAATCTTAATAAATGTCCACAAATAACTAGAAAAGTAGGTTACTGGGATTAAAATATTTATATTTTATTGAATTTATTAAAATATTAATTATCAATATTTATATTTTATTTGTTTTAATTATATTATATAAAATTAAATTTTAAATATATTGTGATTTTATGTTTAATTAATAATTAAAATAATAAATATTAATATTTTAATTATTAAAAAAAAATTGTTTCAAGATTTGTAAAAGTTTGATGGCATGCCATATTCGAAAATTCAAAGTCGAACATTGGGATGGGTTGATTTCATTAAAATTACCAGTATGAAAGCCCAAAGTGTAAGAAATCCCAACTCGTTGTTCGACTAAGACGAGGTTCAGGTACTCACTGCTTGACTGTTTAGGAAGACGAGGTTGAGTTTATAGAGTAAAAATACTGACACGTTAGCAAGTATAAGTTGCAATAGTTTTTGCTATCTTAAGCTACATGCAGGTAACAGAATGCCAGCTGTCATATCACGCGAGTGCTACTGGAAATTTTTCTATCAAATATCCACGTGGATCCTGAAAGTAATAAGGAATTGGATAGTTCATGAGTCCAACTGTCCAACCCTTCAAATTTTAAAGGCGAAAGAATATGAAAACAGGCACAATGCGAGCCTAGTAGTTTACATTGAAAAGGGGGGAAAATGTGAAAACAGAGATCTCATGAGACTGATCGATTTTACATTTAAAAAAGTAAAATTTCTCCACGAGAAAACCATGGTTAACACAAATAGCACTTGAACAACTGCAAAATGTGTAAAGTCAAACTAATTGACACCATATGAAATCCCAAAGTCAAACTTGACATTGTAAGAAGAAAACTGGTTGTTTGATTGTTCAAGAAGACAAGGTTGAGGTTTTGAGGGCATACCGAAGTCCCCAAAGTCAAACTTGACATCGTATAAAAGCCCAAGAAAACTCGCTGGTAAGAGTCGAACTTGACACTGTAAGAACGCCCAAGAAAACTCATTGTTCGACTGGTTTAGGAAGACGAGGTTGAGGTTTTGAGGGCATGTCAAAGTACCCAGTCAAACTTGACACCGTACGAAATCCCAAGAACAAAGGAAAACTCGCTGTTCTTACCCAAACTGAATGTGCTGGTTATTTGGCGCCAAATTTTTACTCTCGGGGTTGGGAATTTTTTCTATATAATTACAGCTTTTATCATGGATAAAAACACATTAGACAGAACTTGGAGGCTTTTGAAGAGGCGGACAGCAACAAATTCACAATTGAAGTTTGCATACCCAGAGTCACAGGTTAGTTGGATTTTATATTTTTCTATTTTCTGGCTTTGTATTTGCTCTGTTTGTTTTAAGATATTGTTGATTCATACAAATTTTGTGCCTTTCTAGTAATTAGAGGAAACTTGAACCATAGGAAAATCTCTGATTTGGGCCAATGGGACCACTTTCAAACACTGCTAAACATATAATTTTTAAAAGTAACAACTTCTCATATTTGGTTAAAATTTGAACCTGACCGCACTACTTGGGGGTCTTCAACCTCCCATACTTGCTCTCAATACCAGACCTAACTTGCAAGTATGGGGCCCTTGTGCTATTAAAACTCTATACACCAGATGTACCTGTAAATATGTTTGACTTGTGCAATAAGCTGTACTATCATCAACCCCAAAATTCGATGCTTCATGGATGGACTAACCAACGAATCCATCTGGATTTAAATTTCTTCGATGGATTGTTTTTATTGGTTTGTATTTTGTTGGTGTTTTGCATCACAATGGAGCTATGTGCAAGCCAGATTGGTTTTCTTATATAATGTAGTCCGGAAAACATTCTAGAGAGGATATGGTTGGCTATCCTTTCTACCTTTTTGTTGGACTTTAATTTCCATGTGGATCTAAATGACGTGGTATTAGTGATGGTAAGGAATTGCATTGGACATACTCAAATATCATTCATTGCATTGTATAGAGAGAAGAAAAGTGCTCAGCAACCCTATTAGGGCATCTTAAACTTGGTGCTCAGCAACCCCATTAGGGCATCTTAAACTTGGTGCTCAGCAACCCCATCAGAGCATTTTAAAATTGGTGCTCAGCAACCCCATTAGGGCATCTTAAATCTGGTGCTCATCAACCCCATCAGAGCATCTTAAACTTGGTGCTCATCAACCCCATCAGAGCATCTTAAATCTGGTGCTCAACAACCCCATTAGGGCCAAAATTCCTATTTTATTAAGAAACAATAGCATGAATTTATCTTAACCTTAGCTCTATTCTATGGATCCATCTTAATATTAACACTGTTTAATGATAAAAGAAACAATGAGATACAATATCATTTTTTTATCTTTCTTGAACCAGGGTTAAGATGAATGCTAAATACATCTTATATACATCAATTGACAGCATTGGAAAACAAATTACATTTCAAGCTTTCCAACTGAGTAGTGGAAAAACACTAAATAGTAAAACAACATCTGAAGCTTGAGGATTATGGCATATAATGATCAAATAGTTGTTAAAAATGAAGATGCCTCAGCTGAGAGTGTTCTTAAGTATTGCTCCATGTATCATTTGCAAATCTGTGTTTTTTTTTTTGACATGAAAAGAAATAGACTCTTCTCTAGGAAATTATATTTCTCGGAGTGTGCTGGGAATAGTGAAAGGTCATGGTGGAAGTTGAAATGACAAGAATGGGTATGCTGGTCACAATGAAATTGAAGAGACAAAAAAATTGAAGGTTGGATTTGAAGCAGAAGAGATAAAGGGACCTGGATTTCTGGAGGAAGATAAGAGCCAGATTTTACATAAGATGCAGGAGCAAGATCAAGGGTATGAAGAAGCTGGAAAGTCAACCTGTGAAGGAAATAGAAGGCATTTTTGTTGTCAGAATCAGGATAGGGAGTCCATAGCCAAAGATAGGAGCCGCAGAGAGCTGACCGAGAGCCAGAGTAGGAGAGCAGTGGGGCAGACCGTAAATCCATAAAGGTGGTTTAATTTCTCGTAATGAGAATGCTTAGACATTTTTCCTTATGATTTTGAAATCTAGCTCTTGTGCCCTCTGACTCTTAGTGATGTTTGGCCATTTATGTTGCTGTAGCATATTTTGGTTTTAATTTTGTGAGTTAGAGCCTGCTGCACTTAGTCTGCAGAATTTGAGATATTAGTGAATTGGCTCCATTGCGCTCCTGATTGTGCCCAATTGAGTGTATTAACCCCAAAAATGTGAGCTTGGTCTGGATTTGATCAGATAGATAGATAATGATATTAACCATTGATATTCCAATAATCATACATACATTTTAATTACTTTGCACATCTCTTGTTGTTGTGGTTAGGGAAAATACTAAATATCCATAACAATAACAACATTCTACTAATTGGTTTCATAGCTGAAACCTGTAGCCAGTGAAAGCATATTCAATGGATTTTTCATTTCTGCAATGGTAATATATTGCAGGAAGCAACAGGGGCACTTACCTGAACCTCGTTTTGAGTTCTGGTTTGAACTTTGACACGCTGCTTAAAGTGTCGTGCTTGAGAATAGAACCTATTGAAAAAACTATTTTCTTCTTTTTAATAAATATAGATGATCTCAGAGAATGAATTACAGTAGCTAACCTCAACAAGCCTTCAAGAGGTCCACAATGGACAGTGGGCACTATCTTGCAGACCTAAATAGTTGCATCAATTTTGAAGAACTGCAACGAAAATATTAGCACCCTTAAAAGTTTAGATATTTCAAATTGCATGAAAATGGCAGTATTGCCTCCCCAAATCACGCATTAATGGTCCTGGAGTAAATGTGTTTGTTAAGTACAAACTTGAAATAATTTCCTACTGATATTAGGGGCCTAATCAGTTTAGAATTTTTAAATTAGGAAGCCCTCTATTGGAAACACAGCCACCTTTGCTCAGTGACCTAACACGCTTAAAGGAATTGTATCTCTCTTGTTGCAACACATTGAAATGTATTCCCACCTCCATTCGAGAGTCGAAACAATTTAGAAGGTTGTAGATAGAATATTTGGGTATATAATATTTACCGATAGGTGTCACAGAGATGAACAATATTGAAATTTTGAAAGTGCATACTTGTCCATTGCTTGAGGTACCATTTTCTAGAGTGGAAATGGTTAGAGGGAAAAATATTTTAACAATTCTGAGAGGGAACAGAGTGTTCGACCCTGACATTGACATATGTATGCTCGTGCTCAAATACTTAGAGCTACACTGGACGATAATATCTGAGGTATCCTTTCATAAAGGTGTCTTCCCCAACCTACAACATATCAATATAAGATCTTGTAATGATCTGGTGGAGGCTGGAGGATTTCCTCTTGTTGCACATTGAATAAAATAGGAGGGATTTGGGGTCTTGCAAACCTTCAACAACTAGACATTAGCGGATGTAAAGAAGTAGAGGAGCTGCCCAGTCTTGAAAAATTGGAATATTTGGAGGAATTGTGGGCATCTCAATGTGCCAAACTAAAAAGCATAAGAGCATTGTGGCAACTAACAAAGCTTCAAATAATAGATGTGAAAGAATTCAATGATATAGAAGAGATGTCAGGTGTTGAAAATATGAGATCGTTGTAGAAACTTATTTCCTTTGGTTGTACCAAGCTACAACATGATGTTGAACTGATGCAATTTCCCCACAGGTCTTGTATCCAGATGTAGAAAATTAGCATTTGGGATGTCGATCTCTGCAATGACACTATTTTCATTGATATTGAAAACAATACTAATAACAACCACAATCATTGGGAAAGCAAGACTTATAAAAGGCACCCTATTATCCAAATGATAGCCACAACTCATTTGTGGATACATGCCAAAATGAAAACGATTCAAATGTGTAAGGGAATTTGTGGAGGTCCCTGTTACTCAAGACAAATTTCCAACAATAAATGAAATGTAATGGAGGATCTTACAAATGTAACGGCTGATGACAATTTTGCTGGAAACAAAAAGCTAATCAGCAGATTGAAGGATTTTTTTATATCAAATCAGAGAGGTGGATGGAGTTTCATGACTACCATGATAGCCAACATAAATGATAAGTGGAAGAGGATCAATAGTGGAACAGTTGGAGATTGAAGAACATCTCAAGGAGGGAAAATCAGATTCAGGAAATGGCTAAAACTGAGGCCTAGTATAGCTGTAGAGTATAAATGGGTGAGAGAGGCTATGGAGAGCAAAGAAGCAGAGAGTAGATAGTGAGGTCAAAGAGATTGATGAAACATCTTTGTGTTGTAAAGATTCTGTAGAATGTTGGAGGCAAAGTTAGTGGCAGAATAGCAGTTAGAACATGAGAATATTCTTGACAATCTAGATAGAGCTTCTCTGTCATGTGCTAACAAGCTTGAAGGCCATGTGCTAACATTATTTTTGTGGCTTCTTGGTCATCAAATTATTTTCAGAAAAACATGGATTTGACAATATTGGATATTTGCAATTCTCATCTACCTTGTATCCTCCACAAAATTGTGTTGCTTCTTTTAGAGGAAGGTTTGGGATTGTCTTTGCATTTACGTAATATGAATTTTTGCTAATGAATGTTTTTATGTTGTCTTTGCTAAAATAAATGCTAGAAGGCACTTTTGACATCCACTTAATAAATCTCACACCTATGCTTAAATAATTGTATTCATATACCAAGTGCAAAGTTTCTTCAAAGTCTACACAAGCTCCCAAGTCTGATTATGGTTGCTTTATCACCCTCCATGAAAGTGCACTAGATGCATGTTGATTTGTATAGCTTGTCACACCCATGTTGATAGGTTGGAAGAAAATATATGGTTGTTCTACCACCCTCCATTACAGTTCACCAGATGCCTGTTAATTTGTATAGCTTGTCACACCCATGTTGATAGGTTTAAATCCATTAGCCCATTAACTCCTACTGTTCAAATTAGATTCACACATAGCTCTGCAACCTTGTAACCATGTGCAAACAGATATGTGGTGACCTGCTCAGACGTATTTGGGCATCATGGTGAAATAAACACTTAACAAGAAATGTGTTTACCATAGTAAGACTATTCATAACACACATTTCATCATTATTATGCAACAAGTGTCTGTCATAATACATGAACTCACTCACTGCAATCTTCAAATATGAACAAAAGCTTCACATATTGTCACAAATAGCATAACCAAAAATAGAGGGCAGCCTCCCCTTTTTGACACTGTGCTAGCACCAGGACTGGACTTTCTTATCTTCAGCATTTGTAAACATTACTTGATGTCTATTCAGCTCTTTTTAATTATGCTACAACAATGTTGTTCTCTCACATTCTCAGTGGTGTAATTTTTTCTTTTAATTAAATTCTTTCACAAGCTTTGAGCTTTAACCTTTCTAAACTATGTTCCCTTCTTTTCTATCATCTAGGAAGTAAAATGTCTGCTCCTTTATAAATTTGAATTAAACATATAAGCTGTTTGTGCTCCAGACCACACACTACCTCTCTAGATGCCATGAAATGCACACTCTGATTTCCAAATTCTGATATCATATCAATTTTTTTTAGACATGTGAACATATAGAAGAGAGAGATGATAATAATAGATACTTTATTATTTGGAAGATCTTTCATCCTTGTATGGATGCATATGATTTTAAAGATCAAAATGACATTCATTTCAACTTCCTAATTTAACACCTCAATTTCCAAACTCGATTCCTGATATACCCGTGTCAAGCCACTACTACAACATTTAGTTATTTACAAAAATCCTATCCCGATGCTGGCCATTATACTCTATCAGTATATTTTATGTCCCTGTGACTCAAGCTCTCATTGTTCTCTCATTGTTTAGCATCCCTGTGATGCAGGGTCCGTTCATATGACATCTTTTAGATGTCCCCAGCTGAGAGGATGTCAAAAGGACATCTTGGGCGAGTCATCACAATAAAGCAAGATGTTGATATGTCCCTCCATCTCATGAAGGGACATCCAAATGTCCCTAACAGCAAGTCATTATGCTACTATTTTCATAAATCACTTATCTAAGCCTTCACTATGCTTAACGCTAAAGCCAAATATAAATATCTACCAAACAAACATGAAGTTGGGCAACACTTTCAGGTGGAAGAATGAGCTTGAACAATTCATTGACAGGTGGAAGAATAGATATGGTTGTTCTACCACCCTCCATGACAGTGCACCAGATGCCTGTTGATTTGGCACTGGCTTCCTCACCATCACCTAATGTTTGTTTGGTCATATTTTCATGTCTTAGATTACTTTCCTTTACTTTTGCGACCTTTCTTAGGAGCAAGATCAAGGGTCTAAAGAAGCTGGACAGTCAACCTGTGAAGGAAATAGAAGGCATTTTTTTTGTCAGAGTCAGGATAGGGAGTTCATAGCTAGAGATAGGAGCTGCAGAGAGCTAACAAAATGTATTTATCTACATTGATGTATGGTTTAGTTATGTTGTTGAATTTGTTGTTCATGTCATTATATATTTTTCTCTCTGATTCTTTTATAAGGTCTTAATAATGAATTTATTCATCTGGGAACAAGGAAAATTGATTAGGTTCTCCCTTTTTCTTTATTAGTAGTTTTATTTCTGCACTTGTTCTTCTTCCTTTAATGAACTAAGTTGCAGATTTGGAAACATATTACAGCCATGAAACAACACTTTTATAATTAGATTAATGAGAGGCATATGTCCAAGTTGTCATGGGGGGAATTCAAATCCAACCTTGGTGTCAAGAAAATGGTATCGAAGAGGGTAATGAGCATGCTGAAGCTGAGAGTTATGTGGGGAAGCTAGAGGCAAGTGTCATAGATAGACAAAAAAGAAAAGAAAAGAAGATGATCCAATCCTGCAAACTAAGCTACCCAATTGCACACTCTTTTTTCATTTTTTGCAAAAGAGTCGAAAGGCTCAATAAGTGATTTAAATAACATGGGAGAAGAGAGTTCTCTTTTCACAGCAACTAGCAGAAAAGGATTGTTGGATGTGACCAGTAGGGAGGGTACTACCTTGGAAATTAGTTCTTATGACTATCTAGTGTAGAACATAGTGATCAAACACTATCCAAGGGCATTCGTGATTGTGTTAAGGTAGAAAATATACCTACTCTACTAGAGGTCACGGGCTTGACATAAGATGGAATATATATAGAGAGAGAGAGAGAGGGGATCATGTTAAAAGGGTCAGTGGGTAGTTGGAAGGAGTACATAATGATCCACAATTTTATATCTATATATATATATATATATAGATATCCCCTGGACCATTTAAAAAAGTTAGTGGGCAGTTAGGAGTACATAATGGTCCGTGGTTATCCATCATATGATGTTATAGCAATTTATAAAGATCCATGTGAAGAAGCAGTAGCAATACCTATAGACCTTCTTTCTACTGTTGTAATGCTATGAAGACATAATGCTGACAGAATGACTATAAGCTCTGCTAAGCTAGTTGCACATGATGTTGACTTAGCCTCTTGTTGTAGAACAAGCCCTAGGTTGAAAAGATAGAAAAAATTGTTGTTAACACCCAGATATCGATTCTATAAAACTTTTCTGGCATACAGTGGCAAGGAGGGCATTTATCGTAATCTAAATCAAGAAAGGTGTTGATTCCAAATGCAAAAAGAGGGCTTAATCAACACTAAAGAGAAGCTTTCTGTTTGACTTTAAAGGGCAGTTGTGTTTATGCTATACCAACTCTAGTGCATCCCATAGCTTTAAAAACCAGTGGTTTCAACCAGTAAGTAGTCAAACCAGCCAATCAGCATCATGTTCTCCAATAATATTTCCAATACCTTCAAGGTGTCTTCAATAAGAAACCCAAGTTCTGCACCTGTTTTAAGCCTCTTCTTCAAAAATTCTCCAAGGGTGTCTTAAAAAATGCTCAAAGGTTTCCTTTTTGACCTACATAACAATTATTTAAGACTCCAAGATACTTCTTCCAAGATCTTCACTATATTAACCAAGCGGTGGCTTCAATGATGCTCCAAGGTCTCCTTTATAAATCCTTAAATCAATACAAAAGGCCACTCTGAGGTTGTCTTCAAGAGTATCCCCAAGGCAACTTCAAATCCACACAATACTGTTAAGAGATGTTAATTCCAAGCTTGATTAGGCCTATCCGATCCTCTTACAGGTGCGTCCAAGCTACCACAGATAGGCTTCCATCGGCAGACTACCCAAGCTCTTTAACTAGTTAATACATTGAGTATTTCACAAGCTTGTTTGAGCATTTCCAAGAATTCATTGTTCTATAGATCAATAAGCTCCAGGTATGAACACTTATATGCTCACAGTTGTATATCACAACTAGTATGATCACAGGTCTCCACAGTGGTATGTATATCACAGCTAGTATGGTCACAAGTCTTGCAATAAGCTACAGGTCTCCACAGTAGTATGATCACTCCAGAGTTGCATAAAAATTATTTAAGACTCCAAGATACTTCTTCCAAGATCTTCACTATATTAACCAAGCGATGGCTTCAATGATGCTCCAAGGTCTCCTTTATAAATCCTTAAATCAGTACAAAAGGCCACTCCGAGGTTGTCTTCAAGAGTATCCCCAAGGCAACCTCAAATCCACACAAGACTGTCAAAAGATGTTAATTCAAAGCTTGATTAGCACTATCCGGGCCTCTTACAAGTGCGCCCAAGATACCATAGATAGGCTTCCACCGGTAGACTACCCAAGCTCTTTAACTAGTCAATACACCGAGTATTTCACAAGCTTGTCTGAGCACTTCCAAGAATGGATTGTTTTGTAGATCAATAAGCTACATGTGTGAACACTTATATGCTCACAGTTGTATATCATAGCTAGTATGATCACAGGTCTCCACAGTAGTATGTATATCACAGCTAGTATGGTCACAAGTCTTGCAATAAGCTACAAGTCTCCATAGTAGTATGATCACTCTAGAGTAGTATGATCATTCCATAGTAGTATGGTCACAAGTCTTGCAATAAGCTACAAGTCTCCAAGGGTGTCTTCAACAATGCTCAAAGGTTTCCTTTTTGATTTGCATAACAATTATTTAAGACTCCAAGATACTTCTTCCAAGATCTTCAATATATTAAACAAGCGATGGCTTCAATTATGCTCCAAGGTCTCCTTTATAAATCCTTAAATCAGTACAAAAGGCCACTCCGAGGTTGTCTTCAAGAGTATCCCCAAGGCAACTTCAAATCCACACAAGACTGTCAAGAGATGTTAATTCCAAGCTTGATTAGGACTATCTGGGCCTCTTACTAGTGCGTCCAAGCTACCACAAATAGGCTTCCATCAGCAAACTACCCAAGCTCTTTAACTAGTCAATACACCGAGTATTTCACAAGCTTGTCTGAGCACTTCCAAGAATGCACTATTCTGTAGATCAATAAGCTACAGGTATGAACACTTATATGCTCACAATTGTATATCATAGCTAGTATGATCACAGGTCTCCACAGTAGTATGTATATCACAGCTAGTATGGTCACAAGTCTTGCAATAAGCTACAAGTCTCCACAGTAGTATGATCACTCCAAAGTTGTATCTATTTCCGAGTTCCCCACATATAGATGAGACGCTCCAAAAATATGAGATGTGAGTTCCTTGTGATGGTGAAAATGGCTTGGACTAAAGGTCTTTCCTCTTAACCTGAAGTTCTGTGACAAAACAAAAGCTATTTTTCCAAGGTTAGATGGTCTGTGTGGTGGTGTCCGAGCCACAATTTTTTTGTGACAGTTCTGAGGGTGATCAAAGAGGTATTATGCATATAGTCTGAGGGTCATCACAGAGGTATGTTGCCTGTAGTCTGAGGGTTATCACACAGGTATGTTGTTACAGACCCAAGATACAGTGGCACAGTTTCAAATAGGTTCTGTGGTAAAGTTCGAACTCTGAGCACCCAACAGGTCTGAAACTAAGTTTTGTTTGCCACAGAGTGCTCCCACAATAATTTTGTCCACAAATCTGAGTCACAGCAATCACCTTGCCTAAACAGAAATATAATTAACTTGAATGATAGAAAAACAACACAAATATATTCTTCTCGGCTTCCTTATTTTTCTGTCCTTATGTGATTACTCTTCACCAAAACTTCAGAAGAATCCAATTTCTTTGTTATGTGGAAATGCGAGTACCCTAGCCACATATTTATAGTAGTTTTTCCTCACGAAAAGACGTGATTGTTGGGTGAAGGGCCGATATGGGTAGGCTAGCACAGGTAGGCTCAGAATTAATTTTTCTTAACTTAAAAATTCAACATCTCATCAACCGTTGGGAGTTTCAGGGCAAGTAAGGGCTCATTAGAAAAAGGAAAAAGTACTCTTTAAGATGGTATAGAACTTATGGTGGAAATATGCCTCCAAGCTATCCAAAATCATTTTTATTTGTGACTGCTTTTGGAATTTTTAGTGCAGAAGGTAAATAGGACAGCAAGGTCATTAGGGCTTCTTCATTGTTATGACTCCAAGTTCTTCATCATAGTGTGTCATCAATATCATTCATGTCATCATGATAATGTAGCATCCACGTCCTATAATAGTGCAGTGATATGTCATCCATATGTCAAAGTGAAACATCCATTAATATGCCATCAAGAGTGCTTCAAGTCCTTCATGTCATTATATAGTTTCCAACCTTGTCATGAATGCCATCATAAAGTGTAGTCTTCTAAGTTACCAAACAAGGTACATGATTGACACTTGGCACCTTAAGAATATTTTCCATCTTGACATCATGTTGGTTTCAGGCTTCTTCGTGACTTGACATCTTCATTGATGGTATCAACCAAGAGTCATGGTATCATCATCTGGAACTAGGCATCTCAAGAATATTGACAAAGTGGATGGAGAAGAAAACGTAATGGAAGAAAGGAGTGTGAACAAAGCATTTATGTGGTAGTTATTTGATTTCGTCCAGAGACATCATATTGGTTTCTGTGAGAGAGCTAACAAATGTATGGGAACAGCATACATTTTTCTCATGGAAGGCTACAAAGCCAAAAAACTGCCATAGAGACTTGTCTTTTACCAAAAGCAAGATAAATGTAATGGCATTGATACACAACGAAGTTGCAAATGTCCAATACACCAAGTTGGATATCATGGGCATTAAACCATTTCTTGTGTTCAACATGACTTTTAAGTTTTTAGCCTATTGTTTTGAATACACCTTCAGAAAATTTGCAAATATTACAAAGTGGAAGTTCAAAAGAGATAACCATAGGGGTATACTCTGTCTTTCGAATAGCTCAGGCAATCTTAATAGTCGTAGCTTATAGTGCCTCTGATGGCTCACATATGAAGCATGCCGATTTGCAGATAATGGATAACCATCGATAACTCTCCTGCTCTAAATTAACGATGGACTGTCAAACAAATGATATAACTGGTTCCAATCTTAGATTAGATTTCATGGCAACAAAGGTCTAGGCAAATATGGGCAAAGAATTAGAAAGCCCATGGATCCGAGTACAAGGACAGGAAATTATGGACTTTATTTTGTGGTTAAAAAAGCAATGGGAACAGCTAGTTTGTAAGAGGGGAACCTCATATAGTGAGTGAATCATTTACCTCTAGAATAAGTACATATAGAGGGGATAAGATTAACAACAGAAACCTTGTACAAGGAAACATGTTCAACAAAAAAAGTTGTTGAACCACATGGATATGTTTAGCTAATATGTTTAGCTAAAAGGCCACCATGATGAAACTCCCAGAATCATAATAATACATTAAGTTAACAAAAACCCAAATTAGCTTCGGAAGCATAGATTCAATTAACATTTTATTTGGGTTTTAGAATTCTCATTAGAGTTGCAGTCCAGCCATGGAATGTGCCTCTCTGTTTTTTGCAAACAAATGGGGTATGAAAGCACTCTGAAATCAATAATGCCTTATGGGGGGGAGGGATTTAATAGGACCAATATGTAAACAAAACAGAGCATACCATGATTCCATAACAATGATAAACAACATTGATAAACATAGTATACCATGACGATGTAAAGAGGGCATTACATGACAAAATGATAGGCATACCCTATGGTATATTGTGCATGGCATTCATTCTTCCAGACTTGTTTCATCGAATGGATTACTCATCTTAAATGCCACTAAAAAATTTACCCACCAACAATGCAATAAGGAAAAAATTATTAACAATGTTTTATTTTTGTTGCGACCTCAAGTTAAATGGGCACTAACTTTTAAGTTTACAAAGTGCATACATATTCATTGTAGTTTTAGATAGCCCTATGATTAGATCCACCTTTACTATTACCACTGATACCATTAGGATCGGGCTTGTGAATTTCCCCTTCACTTTTGGAAGGAAGACGTTGTGGGAGAAATCAACAACCCTCTATGCAGATATCTAGGCTCATATAGTAGAAACAGGGGAGGTTTATTCACATGTGCTAGATTGTGTTGGACTAAGCTAAAATAACAATTTGTTGGTTAGAATCATTTCTATCTCGAGGGCTTCCCATGGACTCAAAATATGGACTATTAAAACATCCATTTTAAGTGCAAGATCTGCAATGGCTTAGGCCATTTTATGGCAACTTGCCCCAAAAGAATCCCTAAACTTGAAGTACAAAATATGTTCCTCCAACTGTTGGATGCACTTCTATAAGGGGATTGACATAGATCTTTCTACAAGAAGATCTGATGATTAAATTTCAGAAGTATAGGCCTTATCAAGCTTGGCAGATAATTCATCTCTTTTCACTGTCTCAAATTCTATGATAATTTTGGTTCCTTTTATAGATGTAGTTCCTCCAACTTCACATAAACAGTCTTGAATCTGCTCTCCTCTTTGATGGTTGATTCCATTAGATGTTGAAGGAGGATTCTACAATAATGGTTTGCATATTTGATTTGTTGTCTTTGCTAATTTTGTGGGACTTCGTTAGCAAATGCTAAGATTCAGTATAGTTTTGAACCCAAGACTCGGAAGGTCGATTGGCTCATTAGACTTTAGCTTCATCACTCCAAATTAGAGTTTTTAATAACCATGTACGCAATTTCATGGTAGGTTCATTTCTGTTTGGGAAAGACACATGAGATGGATAAGATTGTATGCATGGGAATAGCATACATTTTTCTCATGGAAGGCTACAAAGCCAAAAACTTCCACAGTGACTTGTCTTTTACCAAAAACAAGATAAATTTAATGGAATTGATACACAATGAAGTTGCAAACGTCCAATACACCAAGTTGGATATCATGGGCATTAGACCATTTCTTGTGTTCAACATGCCTTTTAAGTTTTTAGCCTATTGTTTTGAATACACTTTCAAAAAAGTTGCAGATATTACAAAGTGGAAGTTCAGAAGAGATAGCCATAGGGATATGCTCTGTCCTTCGAATAGCTCAGGGAATACATAAGGACAAACTTTTAAACCAATCCCTAAGAAAAACTCCAACAGATGATTAAATTCATAGCCCTCGAAGAAACTTTCGGAGGCACTATCCTCAACCCTCATTATTTTTGGATAGAACAGTCCACAACTCTCACAACAGTTTTGCCAATTTAGAGTTTAACATTTTGGTATATTGGGCAACATTATAATATTTCATGGTTTCCCATCATAGGATAATTGCAAAAATGTTTGGAATCTCACCAAATGCACAATGTGCATGAGAGGAAACTATGAATTTGTTGATTTGATATTGAGTTGGTTTGACTCAAGATTTCAATTGTGACAGACCAAGCACTCCACCTCTAGAACCGCTCTAGGAGAAGAAGAGGTCATGTTACAAGCATTGTTCAAACTTCATGACAGAAGGCACTAATAATATATTATATCGCAATGTTCAAGAGTAATATCAATGTTCTTGAAGAAGACACTAACACGAATGGACAACAAAATCAATCTCCTCCATCAGATGAACAAACTATACCATCTATTGGTGCATCTTTTCAATCTCTCTTAAAACATCCAAATGAATATGTTAAAGGAGAGGCAACTAATGGTATGCCATTCACAATCACATTAAATGAAAAAGGGCAAGTGTTAAATGATGAAGGTGGGAGAACATGGAGAGACATACTTCACCGTGAAGCATTGAGATTATTTGGTCCTACAATTATTAAATATTTTCATCATCAAGGTAAAACACATATACTATGTTTTTTCATAAATTGCATACTTAATTTATGTCGTATAAGCTATATACTTAACGTTTCATGTTTCATATTAAAAATATATATATATTGTACTCAGTGTTACATTCCCTAAATTTCATTACTATGATACTAGAAACCTTAAGATTTTTTATATGGATTATTTACTTTCTACATGTATTTCACAGATAAATCTAAGAAGGATGAGTTATTATCTCTTATGCATAAAGTATCAGCAATTGTACCTCCAAAACAAATTCTTCATAGTGTTGCCCAATATATTAAAAATACCAGGAATGCTTTGAGAGGAGAATTGGTAAGAAAAAAAAATTTAGTCAAGCCGCACTTCATAGGAGGAGGAGAGCGGAAGAGGTTATTGGATGAGATTGCTATTAAGAAAAAAAGGAAAAATGGAACTTTGGTTGGAAAAGACAAATATGCACATACTGTACGAGCCTCTAGGTTGTCCACACGCCATTGTTTGGGGAAAGGTGGCATGTTATCTGCAGAGGCAAAAATTGTAAGCTTAATACACTACTATGCTTCTCAAGGAAAATTTATTTTTTATATAATCAAATTTCTAACTATTTCATTGTTATTTAAAATATAGTTGTGGATGTTCAATACTGAAATGTCTAAAGATGACAAAGATTTTTCTTCATGCTATGGTGTATCTTGATTTTGCTTCATGCTATGGTGTATCTTCTCTCATTCATAAAAAGATTAAAGATGGATTTCATCCTATTATAGATTATGAGGTATTTTTTGACCTATAATTGTTTTGTCCTAGATAAATTTTTATAATATGAAAGAAGTATATACAAATGAAAGTTTCAATTAATACAATTTATAGTTGTGTTGATATTATCTTATATGTGTCTTAGGTAACTGATCAACATGATGAAAGAGAAGATAAAGCTGAACTTTGAATCATGCTTCAACCTTACAATATGTTTGGTTAGTTCACTTCAGTTATTTTTTAAATCATTAGGATACTTTAGTTATGAAATACCATTAAATGCACACACTTTTTATGGTTTATTTCAATTCAATTGAAGTTATTGTTTGTGTTTTTCTCCGTTTATTTCATTTATGTATTTTTATTCACAAACTTATGTTTATAATTTTCTTTTTATGATTTTTCCATGCAGGCGGCGAAAAATTCTCTTTTAAGGATAGCAATACAAATGATTTCAAACAATTATCAGTTTCGTTTTTTTCATATCTCATAATAAACAAATTTCAAGACCTAAGACATTTCATTATATTAATAAATGAAAAATGATTTTTTGATAATCAATGTTGGAACATATGTATAACTTTTATTTTCTTTAATTAAATTATCTCTTTTTATATACTCACCGTTTTGGTTGTTGTATAATATACTTAAAATTTTAACATATGTAGATATTGTTATTACTTTGTAATTATTCATTTAATATGAAAGATATCCATTTAATATGTTTCTTCATAACTAGAAAGATATGTAATAGATTAGAAAAACAAAAGTTTTTGAAATATCATGCCATCTTGAAGTTTTCACTCAAACAAAGTTTTGTGAGGCTTGGAATTGAAATGACATTGCTTAGAACTTTTATTTATTTATTTATTTTAATTTTCAAAGATTTAAATGATTCATCTACATGATCAATACCATGTTGACCAAAATGATTAGTAGTGATATTATGTAAATTTATTATGCCCATCAACTTGGAATCATGTGGATGTTTCAATGGAGAGACTCTTCCATTACTTGTAATTGATACTTGCCATAATGTAGCCAATCACAAAAAAAGCTACCATAGCCTTATTGTACACAATGAATTAAAATTTTTGGATATAACTATGACATAATTCAATTATGTTAATACATTTGATATTAATTAAATATATTTATGGTAATTAGATTTGAGCATAAGAAAATGGTCAAAATGTTCTCTTTGGTAATAAAATCAAACTCTTCCCAGGATACTCACCACATGCAATATATAACCTTTCTAAATAGAGGCTTTTTTTTTTTTTGCACCATTTCATATTCTATGGTGCTTTGCACCATATACAATTTTATTATAATAATAATAAAAATAAAAATAAAATAAAAATAAAAAAATTTGCACCATTTTTTATTTTATGGTGCTTTGCACCATATACAATTTATTATTATTATAGTAATTTTGATATTTTTATAATAAATTTTTTATTTTTGTAAAATTGGTTTTGGTGCTTTGCATCACAATATCTTGATCCACGTGAGATTGGCTTTTGGTGGTTTGCACCATACACCATGGAATGCCACATATGCATTTAACACCAAATTTAACATTTTTTACTAACTCCACTTTTGCACCAGACAACATAGCACCACTTGCCTATCTCCACATTATCACTACTTTTGCACCACTATTTGAAAAGTAAAGATTTCTCAAATCCTTTACAAATTGTGGTGCTAATGTGTGGCTAAATGACCCTTCTTCTTGTAGCGTAACTTCTACTACGTAAATCCAGATCAGTACAGTGGTGATGGCATTCTGGACGTCCATCATCCAACTTTACTTTGAATGGCAAAGATTAACCTTCATATATGTCAACAGTCAAAGTACGTGCTTATATTTCCTCACGAAACTTCCGAATCAATCATTGCAATGGTAACGTCAACGTAATTTCCCGCAACCATTACGGGTGCAAGTAAATTGAAAGTCATTTCGAAAAAAGATTAGCCTTTCATGTATGTCAAACTACATGCTAAATCCTGACAAAACTTCCGAATCAGACATTGCAATGTAACGTCAACGTAATTTTCGTCAACCATTACGTGTGCAAGTTAATTGAAATTCATTTCAAAAAAATTAGTTATTATCAACGTAATTTTCTGAAAGCAGTACTAAATAGCACTGGGTAAACTTTACTTTTCTTTTCTTCATCAGGGTAATGAATCCGCAATATGGTTGAGTAATGTAGATGAGATCCAGCATAAATATGGTGTAGTATAGATGAGTTTCAGGAGTAGTCTAGATGTATCCAAGGTACAACTTTTTTTTTAATTTTCCGTGACGTGAAGGAGCTCTATTCATTCTTTGAATCTTATCACAACAGATCTCTATGATTAAACCTAAATGAAGAGAATCACAAACTGCTTTTGTCACCATTCCAACTAAATCCAAATAATAACTATTCAACTTTAATTTTCCTCACCATTCCAACTAAATCCAAATAACATGACTATTCAACTTTACTTTTCCTCAAATTCCAGCTTTAAAAAAAAAAAACAAAAACAACACAAACATATTTAACCTTACGTAAACCAGAGTTTTCCCACCATTCCAACTAAATGCAAAAAAAATGACCATTCGACTCTATTTTTCCTCACCATTCCAACTAAATCCAAAGAACATTACTTAGAAACTTACATTAGGAATATACCTTTCTCTAAAACGATGAAAATCTAACCTTAATCCTATTGTAGATTTGTGTGATTATATTATTTAGCTGCAAAATTAATTATTATTAATTTTGTAAATTTGTGTTATTGGAGTACTCAGCCAGAAAGTTAATTATTATTAATTTTGTGAGGCCTTTAGATGCTGTGAGTGGCTTCGTTCCATATCACGTACTTTAAATTCGTAATCATAGTACTATTAAACATCATTTAAATTAAAGTTCTTGTGAGGAGTAAAGTTCTATCATTTAAGTTAATTGGTTAATTTATTTAATTTGTTATTACTATAATTTATTTAAAAAAAAACATCACAAATTGTAATACAAAGACAATATATATTTTTAAATGATTAAATCCTTCATCACATTTTTCATTTTCCTTGAAGTATCTACTTTGACGAACTGATATTTATATTTTAATCTTTCAATCGCACTCTCATCTTAAACTAAAAAAATCGTTTGACAACATAACTATGAAAAAACATTTAAGATAATATTGGTCTAGAACGTCAAAGGTTCACAATAAAGTTGAATTTATATTTCCAAAACATTATGTGAAAGTTAGTTATTATATCTTAACATCTTCAATAATGTTTATGCTATATATTTGTGTGTTTAATTCGGCGAGTTAAGGTATTTAAATATATGGATTATTTACAATATATTAGTGAGTTTAATTCGCGAGTTAAGGTATTTAAATATATGGATTATTTACAATTAAACCATTTAATGTGTTTTATCCAAAATATATATATTAAAAAATTAATATGAATTTCTAATTATATAATTTAATATTTACAATATGTTTTTGAGTCAAAGTGATCCTATGGATCATATTTTTTTAATATTAATAATAATATTGATAAATTATTTTATAGTTAACTTCTCTTTTTATTAACAACTATCTTGATACATGGTTTTACATTTTTTTTAGTTAGTTAACAAATATGCATTATATTATAGGAAGTTCAGTACAAAAATCATTTCTCAAGGCTTTTTTTTCTCATGCCAAAAAGATTTGGAAAGCATTTGGAAAGCATAGGACCTGGAGGAAAAAAGTTACACCGAGTAGCAGAGTTTATTTCCATTGGACCTACTATTCATACCCATACATTTACCAAACTTGAGCCACATCTACAATAGGAAAGCCTCTCAAGGATGTGGATTGGGTGGAAAGTAGGAGGAGCAATGAAGAGAGTTGCATGATCGTGCATATGGAAGTCAGTGTGTTCAATTATTGCCTTTAGAGTGCGAAGGTGATCATTGGTGTGTTAATGGTGTCGTCGGAGGATTTCTAGACTGTCTAGTATTTCATTTTGGACGTGTTGCAAATCATTGATATAGGCCACCAGTTCGTTCCGGTCCTCATAGCGTTGATTCCTCATGCAGTCAATATTCAATTGGATATGGTTTAGTTGGTTGGTTATCATGTGCAGGGTGACTGGACCTACAACTTTCCCCGAACACCAAACTGGAGAAATGGCCGCATCTAATTCCATGTCTCGGCTGGTGGTGTCATATGAGGATGAGTGGCTGCCCTTGTTTTGTGGTTGATGGACTTCAGAATGAGGAGCACCACCCCCTTGACGCAGACGACCCCTCTAGCGAGGCATTAAGGCATGCCAAGACAAAAAAACTAATCCGCAATACTTCCCATAGGTCCTGTAGAGTGACCTTCGAAATAAAATAAAAAAACCAGATATAGCTAAAAATGATAAACCATTTACCAGACTTCACTAGACCAGGACAGGAGGCTCGAGACCACTGACCGGAATCCTCCACACCACCCAAGAGCCACCTTGCACAAGTTGTCCCCATCCTACCAAGAGGCGCGAAGCCCACCAAACCAAAGGCACAACGTGAGACAATAATCACAAAACCTTTCCTTACAGTGCAAATAGAGATAACCTGAGATTGTTCCCACCACGACTCTAGACTGAAGATAAGGCACAAGCCGAGGACCTGGCATTGCGTCTTAGAGCCAAATTCACCTTCCGTGGGAGGAATTGGGAACACTAATGTCAAGTACATAAGACCTTGATGAAGCCACATAACCACAAATACTTGTTGTGTGCCAGGATCCCATGGACCTCCTAGGGTGAGAGCTCACCTAGGTCCAGGCTATTTCATGTCGCTCTACCCTCGCCTACCTAGAGTCATGACTACTGCTAGGAAAACCACCATTTGAACCCTAGGTGCTCTGCAGACCACACCTCATCTCCCAGCGCAATACAAAAAGACTCGTTTCATAATGCCAAGGGATTATAATGACACTACCTATGAGAGAAGATCATTGCCAAGTATTAATTATGTTTCCAGAGCCCATTATATTGAGTGTGGTGTGTGCGTGGAAGCGAGGTGGGATTCGTACGCTGCTTGATTGCCACACATGCCATCTGTTTCGTCACCCCCACCGGGGAGATACATGACTTCACATTTAAATGGTTTATGTTCTCTATTTAAAGAGCATGAATGATTATTTCTTGATGATTTATTTTGGTCTATGTTCTCTATTTAAAGAGCATGAATGACTATTTCTTGATGAATTATTTTGAGAAGCTTTTGTATAATTTCGCCCCTCCATTTGTATTAATATATTCCATCAAATGGTTGTGTTGGTTGCATCATGAACCCTTTCTCTCTTTAATGGTTTTAATCACATGATATAATAGTGTATTGTTTTTTCATTTGTTTGGATGAATGATTTATGGTTCATGGCCTATTTCCCTCTTTAATGTTTTTTTAACACTTTGATTTTTGATTTGTTTGGATGAGCGATTTCTTAAGGTGTTAAATTTATGTTCAAATGCCTTTCTTTTTACAACATGGCAATAGAGCTCATATTTATTAGTTTCGATGAGTGATTTTTTAAGGTGTTCAACTTATGTCGAAATACCTTGTTTAGTACAACATGGTAATAGAGATAAAGACCGACACTTGTTGTTAATCAAGACCCTAAACTTGTGTCATCTTATACATCAAAAGATTTATGGGTTCTATTATTTCTATGCTTTTTTGGGTTAGCAAGATATTTCATTACATCTAGAGTGTTTTTTTAGTAGGAATCACTAAGTGTTTCACTTGAAAAAAAAATTGTTAGATCCAAAGATATAAAGTTTCATTATGGTTTTCACATTTCTAAAAACTATGTTACTATTTCAATCTTTCCAATTTATATTCTTGGTTTTCTATCCTCTTCTATATGTGTATGATCTTTGTCATGTACATTATTCAATCTCAACAAACCCAAAAAAATTTTACTTTTTTGCGTATTATTTTTTTCTTTATACTTTATGCAATACCAATAAATTATGAACAAAGGAAAAAATTGCATTTTATAGGTGGTTTAACTAAGATCTAACTATGATATCATTAATCTTTGGATCTATTTTTTCTCCTAAATTTTCACTTGTTTTTGTGTGTGCATGTTTTTGCACAAAAGAAAAGGACAAGAGTTATAAAACTTACCTCTTTTCCCACAGGGTGTAGTTCAATTGGTAATCACCTTGTTCTGAATTCATTGTAAAGCAAGAGATTCAATGTTCAAATCCCCATGGGTTAGATCAAAAAACAAACAAACAAAAACTTACCTATTTCATAGCTTTTAATATATATTTTGCATTAGCTTGCTTAGTTGAAAACATCTTTATTAACGAAAAATTCTTGAGTTTCATTAAGTTAGTTTTTGAAAATAATCCATGGAAATTCAAGTAACTTTATTATAAAGTGCAATTCTTAAACTAGTAAAGTGAACCACTATAAAAATAAGTTTATTTTTTTGAGATTGCTTTTTGCATGCAACTTTAATTTATAAAGTAACTTTATTCTAAAAGTAATTCTCACTTATTTTATAACAATATGTGACTTCAAGTAAAAATACTTTATTTGTAAAAAGGGGTTTCTCAACAAAGTTAAAGAATGAGGGGATATTTTTTTAATCAATAAACTTATTGTGCATTTATCACTATATAGACCAACCTCTACCTATCATGTGGAACTTTGGGTATTTTTTGTGAATTTCTTAAAAGACTAATAACTTTGACATTTGAAGTCTATTTTTAGTCTCATATTTTTTAAACTCCTTATTTCTTCACGATATTTCCATTCAAATAGTTAGTTAATGCTTTTGAAACTATATTATTTACATATTTCAATATGGCTTATTCTAGGTGATATTTCTATTACAAGTTCAAAGTACTTCTCATGAAAATATGAATGATATTATATGATGTAAATGAATTTATATGAATACCTTGGAAAATAAGCTACCTCTAATAAATCCTCAAAGAAAGTCAAATAATATAACAAAAATGATGAAGAACATGGATCGATTGAAATGTCCATATCTAGTATCACCTGGATGAAATTTAGGAAAATATAGAAAACATACTTGGAAAACACAACGAGATTTTATCACCATTAGTTTGAAAACCACTTTTTTTCTTCAAATTCTAGTGATTTGTCTTCCATTGAATATTATCTAGCTAAGTTCAAAACACTCATAATTTTAAATAAAGGCTATAAAATAAATAATAATGACGCTCACTGTATATATGTTATTTTTTCTACGATTGATAGTGCATATTTTTTTTTAGTAAATACTTTTCATTCGACCAAAAAATATCTAGATGACGCTTACAAACAACCTTTTCTTGAATCTTTTTGTGATTCCTTGATTACAAAAAAAGATAAGTTTGTGCATCTTGGATTGATCAACACTATAGGTACATATAGAAAATCCTATTAGCCCTACAAAATTATAGATCCAAGCATCTAAAGAAGTAACATCCTCACAACAAGAAACAACATGGGCATCCCACTCTTCTACTCTCAATGGTGACAAGGGACCAAAATAAAAGCATATGAATACTAAGAGACTGCAACTTTTGGTAAAGATGGTCATCTGGAGTCTAAATGTTTCAAGTATATGGTAGATTTATAAGAAGAAATGAAAAATAATAACAACAATATTAATTCTTAAAGGGACATGCTCCTATGTTTTCAAAAATTCATGAGATCTGTGTGTTGTAGGTTCAAGGTGGATGTGTCTGATTTTGAACTCTTCTTCCCATAAGCATGCACTTTGTGTTCTTGTTTTTTCCTTTAAAGTAACATATACATATTCTAATGAGTTTCTTATTAATTTTATAGCATATTATCACAGCCTAATGATAACACCATTTTTTCTATCATAATAATGTAGTAACAAACAAATATTTTTTGATGATGATAGATCTTTTAGTGTTGTAGGGCCTAAAATAGTTCAAATAGATTGTGGTCATTTTAATGACGTATTATGTTTTCCAATGTTCTCCTACAATATTCTATCAATATATATCTAATCACTCATTCAAGTTAATGTAAGTTGTAATTAACGATTTAAACCCTAAGCATGTTGTGCTTCTCTAGTGAAAAGTACACATTTTTTACCAGGAGATCCTTATACCAAGAAGATGTTAAGTATATATAGACATGTAATATATATAAAAAATAAAGTTGAGAAGAAGACATTGCACAAATATTACACACAACTACCTATTCTCTATTGCACTCTTGTATTCATTTACAATAGAGTCATATAGTTGAACTTAGATCCAACTGCTTCTAACCTTAGAGACAAGAGTTGAGAAAATCTCTCAACCACCTCCTACAAATATTAAATGAATTCCAAAATCAACATGGAAGCCATGGAATCATTATTATTTCCAAGTTCCTCCCTTAATGCTTACATGGAAAACATTGAAAAACACACATTACAAAAAAAAGAATGGTTTATGTATGATTGATCTTCATCATCACTCACATCCACTTTGGAATCTCACAAACATTGTCCTTTCTTCACCACCAAATCTTCAGTTTGTCACTTGATATCCATTTAAAGAATAAATTCTTCTCACCATTGTTAACAAACATTGCAAGATCAACAATATTGACATCTCAGTTCGTCGGGGCTTCCTCGATAAAAATTGTCAAGTAATGAACCATCCTATGGACCAACCACCATCTATCATATATTTCACTTTCGACTATCTGTTAGTTGCTAGGAAGATGGTCTAGATATTGACTATGTTCAAAAGTTGATCAAACAACTTGACCTTACTAACACACAAGAATTGATGTTGCTAGTACTAGGGCTTCAAGTTTAAGTACCACCAATCCTTTTTAAAACTAGAATTAAAAAGAAATAGAAAACTACTTAACAAAGATATCTTACAACAACAAAGTCAATAATCATGAAACTATGAGTTTTTATCTAGGCATAGACAATTCACCACGTCCCTTCGTGGCACAAGTCAAGGGTTTTTCATCTGGTTTAACATTTATCTTGGCGTTTTCCTTCTTCATGAGGAAATTGTTAGAGAGATCAATTATAACAAAATCACACTGTCATATTAAGTTGACCAAACTTGATATGTCTATTATACAAACTCCAAATTTAAAGAATAATTCATTTCTCATGGACAAATATTTCCACTATCAAAATGAAAACATTTCAATACTTTCACAATTCTCTTAGCTCCAAGTTTACACAACACCATATCGTAGACCCACAAAACATAGATTCATGTAATATCCAAATACTGGTATACTCCAATGTTGGAGTAGATATTATGAAGTTGTTTCTACAAGATTAACACATGTGTGGCATGGAATGTTGATTTAGCATACTATATGTAAATCAACTTGGATCCATATTGACCCTCTTCCATTAGGGCTATGTAGGCAGGAGTGCCAGGTCCCTCTTCTCTAAGACCTCAAAGATTATTTTGTGTGCTATCTCGACAATGTGCTTATAGTTCTATATCCCAGGCACTGCATTATCATGTTCTATTCCATGAATGATATCAAAATTTATATAGGTGGATGTTGGTGGCCACTTTCATTCCACTTGGACCCATGACATTGTTTCTTTCAATTTCCTTAGTTGTAGCAAAATTTACTATTATTGGAAATTTTTTGGGTCTTGAACTTTCGGAGTTGTTTTGAGGCCCTAAAAAAGTGTTTTTTTTTTTTTTTTCTTCTTTTGATTTTTGGAAAATGGGAAAAATCATAGACTGCAACAAGGGTTTGTAGTCTAAATTTTTAGTCCTCGAATATATCTCTCTAACGAGGTATCATACATGTAAAATGAAGATTGTATGCCAACGTTATGACCCCAGGAAGTTGATGTACCAATTTACCCCAATGGGGCCCACAAACCTTTGGCACTTCACCTCCTACGGTTAGGTTTTTGGATGTTTAGGGCTTTCCAGTGTTTATCAATAATAAATAGTCCTTTAAGCCTCATTGCAACATAGTTAAGAAGGCATGTAATCACCACATAATTTTTAAGAGATAAGCTACCATCGCCTGAGCTAGTTTATTTCCACTCTGCATGTAACAATTTTTAGTACTTTGTTATTAAGGAATTGAAGTTGTGTTTTCACTGTAGATTTTTGTTTATGTTTATATTTTTATTTCATTTCGTTCCTTCATAAATATATATCAGTAGTATCAAAGCAGTCTACTCTTTCTCTGTTTTTTTGTGCATGTCCCCATTGAGGTTGAGGTATAAAGAGTTGGGAATTGAAATAGTTGTGTAGAAATATCATGATAGAATTGTAACGACTCAAGAAATTTAATCTAAATCATGAGACACAATCCTCCTCTACTACTATGCATAATTGAATTTACAATTTATAACAACATTTGCAAAAATGCATCAATCACATACATAAGTGCACACATTTTATCTGGGGGAAACTAACAGGTAAAAACCCCTTCAACATGTATTTCATTAATCGTATGAATTAAGAATGTATTACACTGTATATCTTAGTTTGAACTCAACATGCAAGTGAATAACCTATCTCTATGCTCAATGAGAAGACCTAACCCAGACTTATTCAATTTCTTCTTCTCCTTGAGAAAATCTTGAGGAATTAGGCCCCTATTATTTAGGAATTTACCTCCAATTGATTGTGCAATTCAAAAATTTGGATCTTTGATTGCATGAAACACCTATACACTCAAGAATAGTCTACAAATCATGTTAAACTACCTTGGAATCTCCACCACGGCTGGGGAACTCGAATTCTTTGCATGGAATAGCTATTTTAGGTTGATTGATGAGTTAACTATTTGATCACTGAGTTAGACTAATGTCCCACTACACAACTAACCTCCCACTAGTTCTATCAATAGTTAAAAATATTTTAATTGAACACAAATAGATATAAGTGAACTGGATCGCTACAAATTAGAAATCACACATGCATAGTTGAACTTCAAGCACTCTAACTCGAATTAATTAAGTTAAATGAGTGACAAGATCAAACTGTGATTTTTTTGCTACAATTCTCAATACTCCCTCTTAGAAATAAAGGGATTTTAAACCACACCTATCCTGCTCCTATGGAATCTGAAATTCCCTCTTGCCAAAGCCTTTGTCAAGATGTCAACACCTTATTCCTCTGTCAGAATGCAATGAGCAACATTATCCTCCTTTGCACACAGTCTCATAGATGATGGTACCATATATATATATATATATATATATATATATATATATATATATATATATATATATATATATACATATATATATATATATATATATATATATATATATATATATATATATATATATATATATTCTTGGATCGATCATGAAATATCGAATTATTGGAGAGCTTAATGCAACTCAAATTATCACAACATATCACATTTGGATCCATATTCTGACCAAAAAATCCCACAAGTACCTTTCTCATCCAGATCGCTTCACATGCTTCTTGAATTGTAGCCATGTATTCAACTTCCATTGTGTTGAGTGCCATAGAGCTCCGCCTCATGTTTTACGAGGAAATTGTTGTGGGCCCAACACTGAAAATTACACTTGATGTACTCTTTTGGTCGGATGGACTCCCTGCCTATTCTGCATCTCTGAAACCACATAGCTTCACTGCCTCTGTCCATATGTACCATAATCCAAGTGGGGCCACATGCCTCTAAGGTACCATAATAAATGCTTTGCTACCTTCCAAAACAATTTGGTCGGCTTAACCATAGCTTGGATCAACTGGTTGAATGCATAGCACATATCTTTTCATGTGTTCACAAGATAAATTAGTGAACCTACTAGTTGCCGATAAATGGTAGCTTCAACCTCTTCACCTGAAGTGGCATTCTCCTTCCTCCAGTTGTTCGCTAGAGGTGACTCCATGGACTTACAATTATCCATGTCAAATCTCTGGAGTATCTCATTGGCATATGTTCCTTGAGACACAAAAAATTCCCCATCACCTTGCCATAATTCCAACCCAAGGAAGTAATGCATGAGACCCATGCCTTTCATCTCAAATTCCCTTGCAAGGTCCTCTTTGGTAGAGTTTACCAACTTCTCATCACCTGTGAATATTAAGTCATCAACATATAACACAATGATAATAAATTTACCTTCTATCAAAATATGATATAGGTTTGCATCCACTTCAAATTTGATGAAGCCCAATCTAGTGAGATAAATGTTAATTTGACTATACCAAGCTTGGGGTGCCTGTTTGTGACCATACAATGCTCACCTGAGTCTGCACACATGTGAATCTCGATCAAATGTCTCAAAACCTTCTAGTTTCTCGATGTACACTTCCTCCTCAATAAAACCATTTAGAAATTTTGTTTTTACATTCATCTGGCGAATCTTCCACCCCATATACATAGTCAATACAACAATTGGTCTATAGGATGAATACCTTTCTATGGGAGAAAAGGTTTCCTCATTGTCAATTCCCTCACCTTGAGGGAATCCTTTGGCCACAAACCTGGCCTTATACTTATCTATTCTTCCATCTTCTATATGCTTAACCTTTAATATCCATCTTGAACCAACAATTGAATTATCTACTGGTCTTGGGACCACTTCCCAAACATTTTTCTTTATGATGGATTCATGTTATTCCACCATAGAATAAACAAAAACATGTTTCTCTACTGTTTCCTCAAAAGAGGATGGCTCAGTCTCTACAATATCAGTCATTAAATCCATGTAGCCAATGTACATATTAGGTGACTTCCTCTTCCTACGTTGTGAAGTGGGGACTCCCACATTCTCTCTAGCATCAAGAACAAATATATCAACTTATTTTGTTCTTTTTCTACCTTTTCTGGATGGTTCTTCTTGGGTGGATGTCTCCACTCTACCTCCTCTCTGATCCTCCATTTGTGGCTTCTCCAAAACTTCCTGAGGCTCCTCCTTTGTAGCTAAATTCTCCTCTTCTGGTTGGATTGGAAGCTCCCTCTCAAGAGATCATATTATTTCTTTCTCCTAATCAAAATTTACATCCTGTTAGGATCCCGTGATTTGGTAGATTGGAAAAAAAAATGTACATAGGTAACATCAAAACAACCTTTGGAGTCCTAGGACCTAGCCTTCTTGGACTCAGAGAGGGCTCTCTCTATTTTGTGCAAAGGATGTGAACTTTTTTTCTTTTAGGGTTTGATTTTATGCTAGTTGTTAAGTTTAGGGTTCGTTTGTTTGTTTTGGTTGGGTAGATGATCAAGTAGAATAGATGGAGTGAGGAAATATTCAAGTTATTGGGCTATGGAGTCTAAAAAGAGTCTTGGATATCTCAACAATGAATCAGGGTGCATCACAGGGAAAATCTAACATGGTCAAATGGATTTTCAAGGTTTGTGTGAGATGGAATGAACATCAAGTTTGTGAACAAAGTAGGACAAAGGGAAATGAAGAATCCTTTGTCAAATATTTTAACAAGAATGGCCTTTGACACTATTTAGCATAAAGAAGTAATCATAAGATAGGGCAAACCAATAACTCTTTGATTAAACTTAAGCAAATAAGCATTTAAGGCAAACAATCTAGTGAACTATAGAAGGTGAGAAACTCATTTAACTTCTAGTGATTTCACCTTCAAGGTTAGAAAAACATTTAAGATAAACATATAACATTAATCAATGAAGAGGGAACTCCTAAACATCATTTATCATAGCCATAAAGACCTCCAAAGAAACCTTTCAAGAATGGACAAAGGGTATGATCGAAACATCGCCTCTTTGGCAAAGCCTAATTAGTGATACTTCAAAGAAAGATCTTAAGAACAATGTTTTAGTGACATCAAACAAGCAGGGCTAACCATAAAAATATTTGATATCTACTGTATCGAACCATTCATAAGATAAACAAGCTTGGGTGGGTCTAGAGAGTAACTAAGAATTCTCTTAACTGACCTAGAAGAGGAAAACATAGAGGGAGTGAAGGACAAACAGAGCTAAGGTGCCTTTGAAAAAAAAATTCTTAGTCTAAAACATTTGTACTACTACAATATAGAAGGATGAAACACAATGATAAATAAGAAAACAAGAACTGAATAGAAGCACATCACCATCAACCATGGTCAGGGATCCTACAAGCAAGCCTTCTCCATCATCAATCAAAACAAGCCATCCACAAATTCCTCAACACCAATTTCTCTTCAATCTCCAAAAAAACTATGTATTGCTCCCAAGAGTCATCAAATGCCAACATTTTACAATAAGTCCCTCATGCTATATATATCTAGAAAAGGAGGGAAAAAACCCTAACTAGGGTTTGAAAATGTCAAAACTAGTCATAAATGTCATCTATGCCTAAGAGACCATGCAAGGCCCAAGGCACAAAATATCTCATGAAATAAATGCAAAAATAACTCCTAGCACCTAACTTTGGAGTGATTTTCCTCAAAAAACACTAAAATATCATTTTTCCATTAATGAGTGTCTTTTGTTGACTTTTTAGCCAAAAACGCACAGTGAGGTCTAAATGCGTAGCGCCTGCATGGGAGAAACTGGGTCCACTTGCAGCCAAATTATGATGACCTTCCCGATATTGGAATTGACTTCGTGATGGCCCATTGGAAATCTTGCTGAGTCTACTCTCCAAGACGGCCCTTCTTTTTTTGATTGGGCTCCAGGAACCTGTCCAAAAAGTAAATCTCCCATTGCTACTCTAAGTGCAGCGCCATGCTTGAAAATGAGGCAAAAAGGTGAAAATGAGGTGTTGTTTTGCCTTTTGAGGGACCAAAAAATGCTCCAAATGCTCTAAAATTTGGTAAGCATGTTTTACTTGAGCTAAGGATTCCAAAAATGAAAATTTATCCTCCTTAGGATGTCTGAGGTGAAAGCGTAGCGCGAGGGGTGTTACGCCTAGAGGCCTCAAAATTTGCAAAAAACCAAAATTTGTCAAAATTTTCCCAAAATTAGTGGATACCTTCCTTATGAGGTTTGAGAGGCCTGTAGAGAAGCTTCAACCAAGATTTCAAGTTTTTCTTGGTGTTTGGCCTCCTTGGGTAATTGAATCTCAGTAAGGGCCTCTTTGAGCTTGGCCCTAACAAATTTATTTTTCAAGGCATAGGGCTTGGCCATCTTTTTTTGTAGGCCAAGGTCCCTTTTTATCTTCTTCATATACTTGTGCTCATCCGTATAATAATCAATAATGTATTGTGCCATGGCAAGGCTCCTTTGAGGGTCTTTAATCTCTGCATTCTTGCTTTGAAGCAGTATGCTATTAGCCCTCCTTTTATCCTCTTTCTCACTATCAAGGTCAATGAGGTCAAATTCATGTTCAACCTCATGCTAGTCTTCCTCTTATTCCTTTATCTTTTATTTGCCTTTATCCTTGCCTTTATCTTTTCCTTTATTTTTTCCTTTATCCTTGCCTTTATCCTTTGGCCTAACATGAGTGGAAGTCATGGCCCCTTGCCTTTTAGAGGGAGAAAACACATGTCTTTCTCCTCTGTGGTATGCCAAGGGAAAAGGTTCAATTTTGTTCATTTTGGTGTCCTCCTCATGGTTGTCATCATTTTTCTCCATGTCTTCTTCTTCATTACCTTCAACATAAACCTCATTGATGGTCTGATCCTTGGTGTTGTTGATGTCGTCATCATCATTAGTGCCATTAGTCACCATGTTTTCTGCTTCATCATTGCCATCTTTGTCTCCAGCCTCATCACTTCCCCTATTACCACTAGGAATCTCACCATTTTTACTATCATGGTGGCTTTGAGCTCTATTTTTGTCCCTAGCATCATTATATTCATTGTGAGGGTCACTGTTTTTATGACTGTCATTACTGTTGTTTTCCTTACTGATGCTTGTTTCATTATTCCCAATATCAGTTTCACTGCCCTTAGATTCATTGGCCTCCTCTTAATCAACATTTTATGCCTCAACTTTATTTGTTTGTTCCATGCTGACATCACTGCCTCCTACCTCTTCATTTTCTTCCTCTTTACTGTCTTCTTCTTCAAATCACTGCAATTTTGGCTGGAATTTAAAGCTAGCTTAGGAAGTCTATGGTCTCCTATGCTATTCAGCTTGTGCTTTTACAATAGAAGCCTAGTCATAGCTAGGCTCTCGATAGGAGAAAGACCCACTTCTACATTACTAAAATAATTAAAAATTGTTAACAATGAAAACTAAATATACTTTACTAAATCTATGGGTATCATCAATAATGCATTTAAATTATGAAAATACATTGTACATTTAGAGAAAAATGCATTTAATATAGTATCTTTTTAAAATTAAAAAATTGAATTTTAATTAAATAAATTTTAAACTTATTATTTTTTTAAATTATTACACCGAAGGTGTTATCTATTGTGGGGTTTTTTGTAGCGACACTATAGAGATTCGTCGTTACTGACAAAATCTGAACAGTGTCATGCTACATCATGATTTGCTGTACTCTTTGTAACCACCGACGCCAAGAAGCAGATCATTGCCGAATTCATGAGCACGCGCTCAACAGTCTGCAATGTGATTTGTCATTTACATTAAATTGCACACCTTTTATGCGAGATCCATGTACACTGCGCCATAATGCACAACTGCAGCACACGACGAGGGCAGCACATTGCATAGACATGTGCATTGGTTGATTCAATTATGTTTGTATTGACTGATTAAATTCTCTGTGGGAGTGCGAGTTCATGACTCAAGGCTATGAGCATTTGTTCATTTAATCCCTGAGTGGAAATCTCTTGAATCCCCATGGATGGGTAAAGCTCTGTAAATTGAGTTAAGAGTCTGCCTGTATTCGAATTCCCATTTCTGTGAATTTATTAAAGTGGTTAATTGCATTGGCATCATGCCTTTGAAGCATGAATAGAGGAACGACAACCGTAAGGGCTTAGAATCGAATGTGAAATGAACCATAGGGTAAACGTAGAAGAAAGACGTGATGATTGAACTCGTTGATGGGATAATGGACTTGCCAGAGAGACTGTGCGACAGCAGAATGAGTCGAATCGAATCATGTTACTTTGGTTTGTTATCATTCATACATTCTTGAGCTTATGTCGATTACTGATTTTCTTAATATTTGGCCAGACAAACACGAAGTGGTCAAATAATTGACAGTTTTTAAGTCTATTTAATTGCCCATTTGATTGCTTAGCAATCAACATAAACGTCTTATGAGATTTGTTATCTTTTAACCGGAATGAAAGAATGAGAAAGTCTTGAAGTTGTTATCAAAAAAATATTTTATGTGATGCCGAGCAACAATCGCTGAAAGATTTGATCATTTTAAGAATATGGTAGCCGTGGCGGTGGCCATGGCCGAAAGATTCATGAGGGAAGAATACATTACCTCCACCGATACATTACCTCCAGTGAACATGTCATACGGAAGTCTACCGGCTATGAGTAAAATCATGATGTTGTTTATTTTTAACAATCAACATGGAAAACTCCAAAAGAACAGAGAAAAAACATGAGTGAGGACGGAAGCATTCATAAATTCATTACGTCGTTCCTACCAAGTCGGCGGGCTTCAAGGGATTTTATAATGATAAATTGTATTGGGGGAAGAAATTATAGGTAATGCCGGACTGACTAGTGCGTAGAGGAACTACAACCAGAGAATAATGATGCAATGGTGTTTTAAGGACGCAGTTGTGAAATGCCAAGCTGGAAATCAGTGAATTCATTGATCAACGATGAGAGGTTGACCTGTGGAGGTTGAGAACTCTGAAGAAATCGGGAGAATTAAATTGAATGTACAGAGCATGGCATTTCAGGTCGAAAGTAGAATGGACGGAACCATGACGCTGAGCGGAACTGTGAATATGGAACAGTGAAACCAGGAGTTGGAAAGCCGGCAGTATATCGTGAGGCCGGCAGTATATCACAAGGAACAAAGGTGGTAAGTTGTATTTCAGAATTTGGAGCGATTCCATAGATTGAGAGACGCGTGTCCCTGAACAATTTTGGAAAACCCCCCTCATCGCGAGTTAATGATAGTGTAAGTAACTCGTGCGATATTGATTTCACCCGTCAGATCTTTTGAATTGATCCGATGTCGTTTCGACCGTTGGATGGGTGCACTGATTTGACAAAGGTATGGACACTGTTGAATTCAATTCGTTAATAAGTTGGAAGGCGTGGGGCCGTAATATATATGCTGTCAAAGTCACGGGTTCTAATGGAATGGGTTAATTGTAACGTCGGAGTATTAACACTTGACACCGAAATTATATATAAAACCTTTGATTGCTAACTCCAATCCTTAATACACATGCACTCTGTTGAATATATCATATCGAACCCACCTTAATATAGCCTTTTGAACAAAGCCATAGTGTTTAATTAAAGCTTGATGCCATAGCAATAATGGAATGGGTTAATATAATTATGTGAATAACCATATCGTGATGTTTCAACATTTGAACGGAGGCCGTCACCATATATTGATATAGTATTATATGCAGGTTGGGTGACATCGTTTTAGATATATATAAGGGTTTTATATGGTGTGGTTGCTTTATTGCATAGGCCTTGGGACTTTTACAATATTTGAAGGAGGTTCCTAGAGTTAGAAGAGTTGCCTTTGATTTTGATTTTGATTTTATTTTTATTCGTTTATTTTTATATTTTTCATTTTATTCGTTTTTATTTTTATTTTTATCTATTTATTTATTTTATTTGTATTTATTTATTTATTTATTTTATTTATATTTATATTTTATATGTTTTATATTTTTATTTCTAATTTATTTAATTTTTATTTTTTTATATTATTATTATTATTATTTGTTAAGCTTAAATAAAATTACTTATAAAATAAGGTAACTGATGTTATGAGTTTTGAACCAACTAACATATAATTATTAAAAATAAAAAAATTATTTATATATTTAAACTATAAATAGTATTTCATTATTCTTAACATTTAATTTATTCAAAAATGTCAATTGTTAATCTCAATCAAAACACGCACGACCAGGCCGAACTCTTTGATAGGCACAAGAGTTAATACAAAGTCTACTCTAGTGTACCTTTGCACCTTTAGGAGCAAATGCTAGTTTTATTATTATTAAATAAATTATTTAATAATATTATTAAAATAATTAATAAAAAATACATTAATGACTGAAAATTAAATATAATTTATTAAATCAATTTGTAATTATTTTATGTCAACATTAAATATCTTTCATAATACCTATAAAATCCAATAATTATAATCTCAAGTAATAAATGATACAAAGAGTTAATATAGGGAAAACTAAGAAATAGAGAAAGCCTCTAAAAAAAGCATCCATATCGATAAATAAACTAGATTTTTAATTAAAGCTTTTATTACATTTATTTAATAAAGAAATTTTTCATCGATAAATGCCTCCAATCCATTAAAGCTTTTATTACATCTATTCAATAAAGAACTTTTTCATCGATAAATGCCTCCAATCCTCCTTGCCACGTATGGATGATTGTCGCCCATCAATGCCTTGCCTTCTCCAAACCTCATTGTAATGTATGGAATGAGTGTTTTACCAAGGGCTTCCCCTGCATAACAATAACAATAATTAACAAAAGCTTATAAGAAAAACATGGTACATTTGTTTACCTGTCATAAAATTACCAATAAAAGTTGAGAGTAATAAATAAAAATTACACTTACCACCATCTTTTAAATAATTTGTGAAGGTGCACTTTAATAGCATCATCATCCCAAACTAATGGATGCCACTAGTCTTCCTCACCAAATATTGTAGTCAAATTGGATAACTTGTCTATGCCCCCAGGAAGTTTCTTCAACTTTGGACATCCATATGTAGCCAGGGTACACAGACTGGGAAGTGTATTTTGTTCCAACATTATTTTCTGAGCCTACCGGAACAAGTAATGTTCCCCCAATGCTTTCTAAATTCTCTGACCCTTCCAGAACAAATAATGTTCCCCCAATGCTTTCTAAATTCTCTAAGCTTTCCAGAACCAATTTGCCAAAATACAAAATCCGCCTAAATTCTCTATTCCCAACTCTTTCAAACCTCTGCAATCATACAAGTATAGAGCCTTCAAGGTTGGCAACCATTCCAATGGAGAGAGTTCTCGTAGCTGGCGACAGTGAGCCAAGAGTATGCGTTCAAGATGTTGGAACTTACAAATGTAATTCAGCAGACTTGACCCGTGGTAGTACCACAGCTCAATGAGCTGAAGCTTTCTCATTTTCTTCATGTCCTGAGGAAGATCCGCCATTACTGCATCAAACCCCAAGAGCAAATGCCTCATGTCCAACCATGTTCCCATTATGCCCTCCTCTATTCCTGATGATGTTCTTCCCTTTGCCCATGTTCTCAGCATCGTCAGATTTCTCAAACCCTTCAATCTGCAAATGTTTCTGCCTTTTGGTTCTGCTTCCACACTCAAGAAAACTCCAATTGCGCCGAGTGTCCTTAATGAAGTAAGCTGGAAGATTTCATGTGGAATCATCTCTAAGTTAACACAGTGGGTTAAACAATAAAACTGTATTTATATATAATTAATTTAATTATATATAAAAAAATAAAATTGTATTTATATATATAATTATTTTTTTAATTATTATTTAAAAAAATAAAACTGCATTTATATATAATTAATTTAATAATCTCATACCTGAAGAATTAAAATTATTATTATTATTATTATTATTTCTTTATGCTCTTGGATCTGTTGTTGAGAGCCACGGAAACCCTCAATTACTACAACCATAACATCCCTGAAGGGGTTCTTCCCACTCCTCTCAACTTGGCTGTAACATTTCAATCTCTCATGGCTAGTTTGTTGGAAAATTTGAAGAACAAGGAAGCCCAAGCAAAGCTTGCGAAGAAAGAAAAAGCCATTCCCTCAATGGTTCTCCCATTGATTTTTCAAAGATAAACCCTTGCTTACTCAAATCGAGCCCTGGTTGGAAATTTCACATGAATATGGTCATCCCCCCAATCCATGAAAATCTAGCTAGATAAGAAATGGTTGCTAAATATGAAAGGAAATATCGGGTTGTATGCATGGAAAAACTAATTATTTGCCTTCATATTTGAATGCAAGGAGGATAAATATGTAATCTTTCGCAATGTGCCTTAGTTTTTTGGAGCCAATGGTATGTGCCTAAATAAATGGACCTTGGATTTCAATCCAAGTGAATATATCCCAAATGTGATTCTTGTATGGGTTAAACTCTCTCAATTACAATTTTTTTTCTGGAGTGATGGTTGTCTAAGAGAAATTGAAATGGGAGTCAAAAGGTATTTGGATAGGGCCGAGCCTAAAGGATCTTAGTTTGCATGTGCCATGATTTGTGTAGAATTAGATCTAGAGAAGGGTTTTCCTTAAAAAATCAATCTCACTCAGGGTGGATGGACTCATTTCCAGAGCCTTGATTATGAGAAAATCCCATTCAAGTGTCAAATCTATCATGAATATGGCCATTTTATAAGAGACTTCCAAAAACAAGTGACCAAATCAGATGAAAGGATAAGAGGAGCAATGGAAAATTCGAAAGAATGGTGGGAATAAGGGAAAATTGATGACAACTAAATCCAAAATTTCACAAGGAAACAACGTTCCATCAACTTCAACTAATAAATTTGATATTTTGCAAAATCAAGAAGAAAATGAGCTAGAAGTACGAAATTCAAATGAGAAGGAAGGAGCTCCCAAGGAGTGAATCATAGATCTATAAGAAGAGGAAGAAGGGGAAATACAGAATGAAAAGGAGGTACTGAATCAAGATAATACATCAGAACCACAACCCTCGGATCCAATTCTTATAGAGACTCAAACTTTCTTAGAAATCAATGTTGGGAGCTCATCGTCCAAACAAGGTATTGAGGGAGGAAATCAAGTTATAAAGGCAAAAGGAGATCCCCTGAGGATGATAACCAAGAATATGAAACAAACCCTAATCTAGGAGGATGAAATTAGTAGGCATGAGACAGAAAGGAGAAAGAAAAAAAGGGAATTCACTTCAAGAAAACCGCCCACGAACTAGAGGAAGAACAAAACAAAAAATTGGGCAACCAACCAGTAATCAAAGAAATTTTGAAACTGATGGAATTCAAAGTCTCGAAAGCAGTAGAAGCAAGAGTAGGTTTCCATCTAAATCCTATTATAAAATGATGAGAACGTTATCATGGAATGTCAAGGGTTTGGGAAGTCTTTTAAAATCCTTTTAGGTTAAGGGTTTGGTGAAACAGAAGCGGCCCTAGATTCTCCTTATGTAGGAAACACAACTTGAAAAAATATTAATGCAACTAAAAATTTCTAGCACGACAATATATAAGTTGTGAAAGATTCCAAAGGAGCCTCGGGTGGAATGGTACTTTTTGGTCAAGTTCCCAGTTTAAAATGTTAGATCACATTAAAACACAGTTTTGGATTCCAATGCATTTAGAAATAAAATATACGAGCGATCAAATTTATGTAATCAATGTATATGCATCAGTGTTGTATGGCGTTCATCTCTCTTAAAGAGAGTCATTAGCATAATAATTGTATTATAAGGGGAGATTTCAACATAGTTCTCATATCCTCAGGAAGAAAGGGGGAAATCCAATCTGAGATCAATTTAGAGAGCGAATGGAAAACACAAATTCAAAGTGGCATTTAATGGATATTCTCCCTAAAAGAGGAAAATACACATGGTCAAATTGAAGGAGCAATGATAACGAGATAACTGTCAGATTGGATCCCGTCTTGAAACGTAGTAGTTGGCTTTTGAAGGGAACATACTACAATTCATCAATCATGCCACAAGGAGAGTTTGACCATCATCCCATTTTTTGGTGATAGATAACATGGAGGATCTCAGTCCAATCTCCTTTTTATTCAACCCTACATAGTTAATGGAAAAGGGAGAAACTAAGTTAATAAATAAGACATGGAATCTCCCAGTTAATGGATCTCCTTCCTATGTATCGGAATTCCAAACAGAAAGCAGTAAAGAAATTTTTACGAAGATGTGTGAACGAGAGTTATCAACCCCTTGGGAAAAAATGAAGGGATCTGCTTAGACGACTAGAAGCTCATTAGAGCCTGATTGAAAGCAACCGGGTGGAGGCTTGGCATATCAAAAATAAAAGTAACTAACGCAACAAATATTTTCAGCAAGTAGGAAGGAAGAAGAAATGTGGAGATTAAAATAGAGGAGATTGTGGCTTGAAGTTGAAGATCAAAACACATCATATTTCCACAAGAAACCAGAGGCAAAAAAACTCTAAACAGAGCAAAGGAAAGCATTCTTGAAGGAAGGCCAAGATTGAATAGCTTTGAGAACATTAAGCATGGGGAATTCCTACATTTTAAAACTTTATATCAAGAATATATGGAAGTCGACACGATGCAAAGTCAAGATATTATTCAATGTATTCCTTCTATTCTTTCTGAATCAACTAATTAAATCCTTCTCAAAGAAATAAAGAAAGAAGAGGTTATGTAAGCTATCTCGGCCTTGGATCCAGAAAAATCTCCTAGTATGGATGACATTTCTATTAGTTTCTTCAAAGCATTTTGGTCATTGATAAAAAATGAATTGTTCTGCATGCTAAATCCAAAAATAATGAAAGATATGATTAGGTGCAACAAAAACTCGTCTTTCATCACTCTTATCCCCAAGTATTCAAACCTTACATAATTTTCTCCATTTAGACCTATCTCCCTATGTAACACAACTTATAAAATTCTCACAAAATTCATAGCTTCAAGAATAAATAAAATCCTACCAAAGATCATCTTTGAGAACCAATGAGGTTTTATGCAGTAGAGACAAATCTTAGAAAATATAATTCTAGTCCAAGAGGTGATTCACTTGAGTAAGGAAGTGGGAGAAGTTGGTATAATAATCAAGCTAAACATGTAAATGTATTTGACCAAGTAAGACACTCTTTCCTCTTCTCAGTGTTAAAAAAAATGTGTCTTTGCAATGAATTTATTGGGTGGATCAAAGATTTTATTGGGTCTCCATGGATTCAGATACATGTAAAAGGTTTTCCCGTTCCCTTTTTCATTTTCTAAAGGGGTTTTAGGCATGGTTTCCCTATCTCCTCTCCGTTATATATTATAGTAACTGAAAGCTTGAGCCAAACTTAGAAAAATCGAGTAAGGAAGGAAAGTTAGGTGAGTTAAGCATCACAAAGAATATTAAAGGGGTGATTCATTCACAATTTGAAGATGAAACCATACTCCTTAGAGGGGTCTCCAAAATAATTTCTAATCATTTCAAAAGAATTCATAACTCATACCTTAGTCTATCTGGATGAGTGGTCAATAAAAAGAAGAGTCAAATTTATGGGTGGAATTTCTCAATTGTAATGTTAAAGGAGATGTCAAAGATATTATAATTCCCAGTTTCAAATGACTAGAGATTATTTAAATATCTAGGCATTCCAATATCCCTAGGTTCCTCAAATGTTGAAGAATGGGAGGAGTTTTGCAAAAAATAAAAATAAAAAGAATTCAATCTTGGGGAGTGCAATGGTTGAGTGCAGTAGGAAATGTTATTGATTATTTTTTTCTTATCATCTCTTCTAGTTTATATGGGATCAATTCCTCTCACCCCAAAAGGAGTTATCCTCCAAATCAATTACCTCTTTCGAAAGTTTCTCTAGAAATGAGTAAAAAAACTGAGAACATGTTTCATTAGTCAACTAGAGCACAATGTGTGTTCCTAAATGTTGTGGTGGATTAGCAATCAAATATCCCTTAATTATGAATTTTTCCTTGGGAGAAAAATTCTATGAGAACCTTCTCTGAGACTCAAAAGAGTGGTGGAAGCAGGATTTTGTTTGAAAATATTTTCATAAAAAAACAATATAACTAGACCCGAGAAAGAAAAGTGGCCATAGTAGGGCTCAAAAATTTGGAAATTATGCAAGGAAATGACACCTATCATTCTAAAACAACTTTGGTGGTACCTGGAAATGGGGTTCTCATTAAGCTTTGGGAAGATCGAGTCCCATTAGTGATATGGATGACAAAAAAAGGAGAACAGGAGCTTGTGAAGTGGATGAAGTCTAATGGATATAATCGACTAGTTGATATATTTCTATGAGATGACAATAGACATTGGATCAAATGACAATGTCAAGATCTCCATGTTAATATCCACTCCCATTGGAGATCAATAGTTAGCTCATTAATAGGTTATGCTCAAGTTGATGTTTCCAAATTGGATCAGAGAACATGGACGAGTGGTAAGAAATGATTATACTTAGTTAGAGTAGAAGATGAAAATTTGGTTCAAAAACTACCCCTCCTTTCCCTTGATAAAATATAGGATAGATATGGCACAAAGATAACCTTTCAAAAATAAATATAGTTTGTTGGGAGTTGGTCCATGAGAAAATCCTGACGACAAAAAATCTAAAAAAGAGAAATGTACAAGGGCCTTCTAGATGTGCCCTATGCGGGATGTCCAAAGGAGATACTCCCCATATGTTTTGAAGATACAAATTCACATTGGAGATATGGAAAAAATCTCTAAGGAATGCCATGGATATTTCAAAGACCCTGGAAAACTAAACATATATGGTCAATGGTTGGAAAGCTAAAATGCCATGGCATAGAAAATCCAACGTTTTCTCCATGTGTTGTTGGATGGCCCTCCCCAAATTTCTATGTTGGGTGGTCTGGCCAGAGCATAAAAAAATAATTTTTGAAGGAACTCATCCAAATGAATATTTTGTGGCCACCAAAGTAATATGTTTACACTTTGAAACTATATCAGCTCATGGATATGATCTAGGAGAATTGGATAAAATGACACCAAGTGAAAAGGAATGGCTCAAACTTGGAAAAGAACCAAATCAGGCTGGCAGCTTTAGCAGAAAACTGTATATCAAGAAACCTCCTTATATAATAATGGATCCTAAAGAATTTTGAATTTGGAGGATCAGAAAGGGGCAACACTCTCTTTTTTGATAAAGCATCGAAAGGAAACCCAAGTTTTGTTCAAGTGGGAGGGGTTATCTATTTCCTCGACAAAGAAATGGAGTTGCAATATTCATGGGGCTTGGGGATCACTTCTAATAATCAAGCCAAACTCTTAATATAATGGCAAGGGTTGGAGTTAGCTATCTCAAGGAATATTCAACATCTGATGGTATTTGTAGAATCTATGATAGAAATTCAACAGTTTTCCAAGCTTCATGAGAATGTCAACCATGTTATCCCTCCTATGTTGCAAAGAATTCAAATCCAATTGATCAAATTTGAGAACGTTGAATTTTTTCATATTAGAAGGCATCTAAATTCAACCATAGATGCCTTGGAAAATAGAAGAGAAATTTTAGACGAGGTAATGTTGGTTAAGAATGAAGGGATTTGTTTCCTTATACCATGATCCTAGCAATAAATATCCCAAGATATGAGGTATTATTTGATATTAATGTTAATTTAAGTGGATTGAAGAGGAAGGTGGCCCGACATCATAGCATCAAACCACTAACCTGCCTCAATAATCATCAACATAATTGCAATCTCAAATGGCGTCTCCAATGTCTCGTTAGGATCTGGAATCAAGAAAAAAATTGGTTGGAAAGTACAATAGTAAAGGTTGACGAGGACAAATGTAGGAAGGGATCCTTAGTAAATAAATGCATGGAAGAGGTGGGCATTGATTCCCCCACAATACAAAAATATTAGTCATGCTCATGGTACCACGAGTTAATGGAGTTCATCTAGCCAATAAATGAATCCAACTCCAAAATTGATTTTTGGATTGTATGGTCAGGTGGAGGCACACTACAGGTGGACGTAAGCCATATATTGTAAGCTATACGATATTAAATGTGGTGGGGCAGTATATGCTCACCGTTAGATTTAAACAAAATTAAATATAACGGTGGGCATATACTGCCCCACCACATTTAATATCGTATAACTTACGACTTATTAGTTGCCATTGAACATGGAGAGAAGAATTATTGTTCATTGTTGACAGTTACGCATGGATATAAGGCATAATGGAGCATTATCTCCTCAAATGCAGAGAAATTTGTTTTTTTTGCGTGGTGGAGAGAAATGTTTTATGTGCACCTTTCACCATGGCATTGTTAGCATTGTTGGTGAAGGAAGAATTCACTAGTCATATATACTGCTTGACAACTTCGACATAACAGATATTGTTCCTTCTAAACTAGCAGGGGGAATACGAGAGGTGGAGGACAAGGCTCAAATAAATCTATTGAACTGAAAGATTGGCCTCCTTTAGACCAAAGTAGGACTTCAATTGCACATTGAAAGGGTGGAGCTCCATATGGAAAGGCTCAAACTTGTAGAAGGGACAATTTTAGAGGAAATTAGCTTGGGTGAGGAAGAAAAGGAAACGACTGAGGTATATCAACTGACAGAGTTGTAGCACATGAAAAAGGAAGAAAAGTCAACAAAAGTCTTCTAGATCCTTGCTCCGGATTAACCAAGTTGGGAGGATGTGGGAAATGTTGAAGTAAATCTCGTAGCTGGAGAGGTCAATGAAGAATAACTCTATATAAGATATGAAGTGCAATTTTGTGTTGATTTAGGGATAGAAGATTAAAAATAGTTGTTTCTTGAAAAAAAATTAAAAGCTAAAATTTTCTTATTAAATTAAATATAAAATTTCAATTTAAGTTATTTTAAATTTATTTTAAATATATAAAAATAGAAGTGTATAAGCATACAAGACTTTGAATTGATGTTGAATGGGTGTACTATTAGGATACTCATTGTGAAAAAATCATTGGTTCAAATCCCCCATTAAGTTTGCTGGAAAAAGAAAAAGAAAAAATGAAAGTACATAGATCATAAATCATATGCATGTGTGTTACATGATCTAAATAAATTTGAAAATGAAAATCATGAAAGGTTTTATGGACTTCACCTCTACCATAATAATTTTATGAAAAAATACTCAATGGGGCTACAAAATTTACAAGGTTACATAATCTCTTGATCTTGTTTTTATACATTCAAATTTACATCAAAGATGTTTAAATATTTTTATTAACAATTTATGTACTCTTTGACTATGATCGATAACTTAAAAAAAATGTACAACTTAAAATAATTTTAAAGTAAATACATTTAAAATATAAAAATACCTTGCAATTTTCTTCTTTTACACATATCTTTTTAGAATTAAAAAATGATTTTTTTAAAATAAATTATAAAATTATCACTTTATTTTAGATTAAATATATTTTATTAAATAATTAATTTAATATTATTACTAAAATAATTTAAAAAATATTAACACTGACAAATAAATATGGTATCATCAATAATCTTTAAGAGAGGAAAAGAAAAAAAAAATTAAATTAAATAAATACATTGTAATTATGAAAATACATTGTAATTTTTTTTAAATTAAAAAATTGAGTTTTGGTTAAATAAATTTTAAATAGATTATTTTCTTTTAAATTAAGAAATTTTGATTAAATAAATAATTTAATAATATTACTAAAACAATTAATAAAAATATATTAATGACTAAAAATTAAATATAATTTATTAAATCAATTTGTAATTATTTTATGTAGACATTAAATATTTTTCATAAAACATATAAAATACAATAATTACAATGACAAGTAATAAGTGATACACACAGTTAACATAGAGAATTACAATGACAAGTAATAAGTGATACACACAGTTAACATAGTGAAAACTAAGAAATAAAGAAAGCCTCCTTAAAAACATCCAAATCGATAAATAAACTAAAAATTCAATTAAAGCTTTCATTACATCTAGTTAATTTTCATCGATAACTAAACTAAAGATTCAATTAAAACTTTTATTACATCTCTATAATAGAGAACTTTTTCATCGATAAATGTATGGATGACTTTTTCAATGATAAATGCCTCTAGTCCTCATTGCCATGTATGGATGATTGTAGCCCATCAATGCCTCCTCCAAACCTCATTGTAATGTATGGAATGAGTGTTTTATCAGAGCGAAGGGCTTCCCCTGCATTTAACAAAAACTTGTAAGAAAAACATGGTACATTCGTTTACCTGACATAAAATTACCAACAAAAGTCGAGAGTAATAAATAAAAGTTACACTTACCCCCATCTCTTAAATAATTTGTGAAGGTGCACTTTAATAGCATCATCATCGCAAACTAATTGTTGCCACCAGTGTTCCTCGCCAAATATCGTAGTCAAATTGGGTAACTTGTCTATGCCCCCAGGAAGTTTCTTCAACTTTGGACATCCATATATAGCCAGGGTACGCAGCCTGGGTAGTGTACTTTCATTCCATACAACATTATTTGATCTGCTCCCAATTCTTTCTAAATTCGCTGACCCTTCCGAATCAGATAATGTGTCCTCAATCTCTGACCCTTCCGGAACATTATTTGAACTGCTCCCAATTCTTTCTAAATTCGCTGACCCTTCCGAATCAGATAATGTGTCCTCAATCTCTGACCCTTCCGGAACATTATTTGATCTGCTCCCAATTCTTTCTAAATTCGCTGACCCTTCCGGAACATTATTTGATCTGCTCCAAATTCTTTCTAAATTCGCTGACCCTTCCGAATCAGATAATGTGTCCTCAATCTCTGACCCTTCCCGAACATTATTTGATCTGCTCCCAATTCTTTCTAAATTCGCTGACCCTTCCGAATCAGATAATGTGTCCTCAATCTCTGACCCTTCCGGAACATTATTTGATCTGCTCCCAATTCTTTCTAAATTCGCTGACCCTTCCGAATCTGTGCCCTCACTGCTTTCTAAATTCTCTGATCCTTCCGGATCAAATAATGTGCCCTCAATGCTTTCTAAATTATCTAACCCTTCCAGAACCAATTTGTCCAAAATACAAAATCCACCCGAATTCCCTATTCCCAACGCTTTCAAACCTCTGCAATGATTCAAGTATAGAGCCTTCAAGGTTGGCAACCGTTCCAATGGAGAGAGTTCTCGTAGCTGGTGACAGCGAGCCAAGAGTATGCATTCAAGATGTTGGAACTTGCAAATGTAATTCGGCAGACTTGACACGCGGGAGTAATACAGCTCAATGAGCTGAAGCTTTCTCATTTTCATCATGTCCTGAGGAAGATCCGCCATTCTTGTACCAAACCCCAAGTGCAAATGCCTCATGTCCAACAATGTTCCCATTATGCCCTCCTCTATTCCTGATGATGTTCTTCCCTCTACCCATGTTCTCAGCATTGTCAGATTTCTCAAACCCTTCAATCTCCAAGTGTTGTTTCTGCCTTCTGGTTCTGCTTCCACACTGAAAAAAACATTAATTGCGTCGAGTGTACTTAATGAAGTAAGCTGGAAGATTTCATGTGGAATCATCTCTAAGTTATCACAGTAGTTTAAACAAAGATACTTGAGATTTTTAAGGTCGCCAATCTCAGAGGGCAATGATTTTAGTCCCCTACAACCTTGAAGATCCAAAAATTGAAGAGAAGAAAGTTGGCCTATCTCTCCGGGCAAATCCCGGATACCCTGGAGTCCTCGTAAACTGAGAAACTCAAGCTGTTTTAGTTGTCCCACTGACGATGGAATTGAATTTATTCCCCGGCTACTCTGCAGATGGAGAACCTTCAGAGACGTCAGTCTGCCTAGAAATCCATCTGAAGGTTGAAAAGATAACATTAGGCTCACCAGTTTTGGACATGAGAACTCGGTGGGGAGATTTTCAATGTCGCTATTACGAACTGATATCCTTTTGCAGTCCTCACTGGGATTGGTGGGAAAATTTTGCAGCTGTTGACCTGCCTTGAATAAACAATTCTCCTCCTCCTCCCCAATATGTATTGCCATCTCACGAACAGCATGGTGAACTCTTATACATGGGAAGTCTGAAGTCGCCCAACCAACGATGCTATCCCCGTCACTGGTAGCATTTTGGAAGAAGCAGCGATCCACAAGAAGGTTTAGGTAGCTGCGGCCAATGGCCATGTCCGTTAAATGGCTCTTCTGTTTGCTTCTCACGAGACCCTCCGCAACCCACATCTGCACTAATTGCTGCACGTTAATATCTTCATCTTTGGGATACATGGCACAATAGAGGAAGCATTTCCTAACCTCTGAATTGGGCAATGCATCATAACTCCATCTTAATGCTTTATAGAGTTCCGGAGGGAGAGTATCTGGAGAAGAAAAATTTGTATTTTTGATCGAAGATAAGGAAGTTTCCCATTCTTCTACTCTGGCTTTTCCCCTCATTGCTGCGGCCACTAAGATTGTGGCCAAAAGGAAACCCTTACACTCGTCTGCAATATTAGTAGCAAACTCCTCTATATCCGCAGGAACACGGTTGTCTTTGAAAGCAATTTTTTTGAACCACATCCACGCTTCATCTTTAGAGAGCGTGGACTCTTCTGCTTCTATGGATATCGGATCTCCCTTGATAGTGTAGTGAGAAGTAGAAGTAACAAACATTGAAAAGTCTTCCTGAAGGCGTTGAAAGAGTGAACTAAAAAATACCTTCCATTTGGTGACTTCTTGAGGGGATCTCCCGCCGTTGCCAATGAGACAGTTCAGACGCCGCCGTTGTCGCTGTGATGGAGCGCAGAGTTGGAGCATGCTCTTCGCTTCTGTAAGACAATTATGCAGCTTTAGCAGCCAAATCTTGAGGGTTTCTGGGGCCGCTTGGTGTTGATCTTGGAAGACGACGCTCATATCGAGCAGAAGATTGTCCAGAGGCCTCAACTCAGTTTGCAGAGTGTGACGCTCTTCCTCCTCCTCAATAACATCTTTCATTAGTGGGATGATTGGAGCGATGACTGGAGCGATGACAGCTTCGCGAGCTCTAACAAATACCGAATTAGCAAATACCGAATACTCCCCTTCAAGGCGTTCAAAAAGGTAATTAAAATGTAGTCTCCAATTTTTTATTTGTTTCGACGGTCTCCCCGGGTTGTTGCTGAGACAATCGAGACACCTTTGCCGTGAATTGGAGCGATGGAGCATGTTTTTGGCCTGCGTAACGCAATTATGCAGCAGCTGCAGCCATACATTCAGCACCTCCGGGGCCTGTCGCTGTGATGGAGCGTAGAGTTGGAGCATGCTCTTCGCTTCTGTAAGGCAATTATGCAGCAGTTGCAGCCAAATCTTGATGGTTTCTGGGGCCGCTTGGTGTTGATCTTGGAAGACGACGCTCATAGCGAGCAGAAGATTGTCCAGAGGCCTCAACTCAGTTTGCAGAGTGTGACGCTCTTCCTCCTCCTCAATAACATCTTTCATTAGTGGGATGATTGGAGCGATGAATGGAGCGATGACAGCTTCGCGACCTCTAGCAAATACCGAATACTCCCCTTCAAGGCGTTCAAAAAGGTAATTAAAATGTAGTCTCCAATTTTTTATTTGTTTCGACGGTCTCCCCGGGTTGTTGCTGAGACAATCGAGACACCTTTGCCGTGAATTGGAGCGATGGAGCATGTTTTTGGCCTGCGTAACGCAATTATGCAGCAGCTGCAGCCATACATTCAGCACCTCCGGGGCCTGTTGATCTTGGAGAACGGTGCTAATATGATGCAGAAGAAAATCCATAGGAAGAAAATTAGTTTGCAGAATTTGACGATTTCCCTCCTCAATTACTTCTTTCATCAGTTGCCTCACACTGAAAACGTTGCTCCGGGTGATACTATCCATGGCTTTCTTGTCTTGACGTTCTAATTGTGGCCTCACAGAGGAGAGGGAGAAATGCAGGGACTGTTGGGAGAGGGCCAAAAAGCAGCTGTGATTACAATGGAGGGAGGGAGAGGAACGGAGTGTTGGAAATGCAAGGAACAATCACTCAAATAGCATTCAGCGATTGCATTCAACTTAACTCTTAATTCTATTTGGTTGGTGTGTGTTTTCATTATTTTATTTTATTTTATAATTATAATATTTAAGAAAAATGAAAAATAAGAATAAAATATATATATTTTTTATAAATTTAGTAGATTTCTTTTTATTTTCTATTTACAAATAAAAGCAGGTCAAAAAAATACAACTTTAGGCTTCAACTTACTTGTAGGAAATCAGATTCGTTGACCCTTTTTAATTGTCTTCAAGTGGCTACTATCAGTATTTGCAGAGATAAACCTAATATTAAAGTAAAAGCTATCTGCTAACGTTTTCAAAAACTAAAACTAGGATGATCATTCCTTAATTCAACACATAAAAGAGGTTCCATCAATCATCATTTAACTCCATAGGAGTTGGATCTTTCACACTAGAGCCAGACATATAGCTAGGTGCATGGAAATCTGATTAAATTACTATTAATTATATATTTTTATTTTATTTATGGTTGAGCCAAATTAAATTGTGTTGCCAAATATATATGTAGATTGAATTGAGGCTTCTATGATCCATAGGAATTTTCAAAAAAAATTTGGTTAAAATCATATGAGAATGAACTTTGCCAAGGGTTTTCAATCAACAAGCATGGTTCATCTTCAAAACCAAATGAGAGATCTAAATATTAAGTTTAAATAGATGTAGAGAGGATCCAAACTAGCAATTGGCTCATTTGACTTTGTTGGAATAAATTAACCAAATTTTATATTTTTAATATTTTTAAATTTCATTTTGTTAAAGATTTATATCTAATAAATAATTTTAATAAATTTTCTTTTGTTAAAGGTTTATATAATATATAATAAATGATTTTAATATATATATATATATATATATATATATATATATATAAAGATTTATATAATATATAATAAATAATTATAATAAATTTTTAATACTAAAATTTTGAATTGAGGATTAAAAAAAAGAAAAAAAAAAGGAAGGAAGCGACCGAAAACGAAACCAAAAAAAACCAACAACTAGGAATATAGGGCGGAGATCCAACACCTGCTAATATTCCAACCATCGTCTCTATTGAAATTGACAGGTCTTTTTTCAATCTCTAAAGACTCTCTTCAGTTACAATGATGAAAATGGTCAATCCTAGCAATAACTTTAGCCTCTTCAATGCAGATGTGATGGTTAGTATTTTCTGCATGTTCAACTAAGGTTGAGGAGTGATATCCTCTATGCTTAATGTCGACAACGTGCTCACAAATCCTTTGATTTATTGACCGGCCCGTTTCTCCAATCTATGGAGTCTCGCATGAGAATGGAATGATGTAGACACCTTTCCCATCCCTGCGGTTTACCGAATCTTTGGCCGATCTAAGAGAGTTGCGAATAGTGTTAAGGGGTCTAAAGGATGAAGAAAAATTATGCTTTTTTAGGATCCTCGTGATCTTATCGGTGGTCCCTTGAATAAAGGGAAGGCACACACCACTGGACCATTCCTTGGGATATTTTTTAATCCTAGGACCTTTTTCAGCTTTAAGAAAAGCTTTCATGCCTTGGGATATACTATAACCGTTCCTATTAAAGACATCTAGGAGGTGGGTTTTTTCTCCTTCAAGGTGAGATTCATCATATATTCTCAACACCCTAGTGGCTAAGGTGTTGAGGAAACCTAATTTCTGAGTAGGGAAATGATGAGAGATGGCATGAAGATATTGCTCAGTGTGTGTCTTCTTCCAAAAAACTTAATGGGGGAAAGAGCCATCCTCATTTCTAGAAATAAGAACATCAAGGAAAGGAAGGCTACCATTAACCTCATATTCCATCATGAACTTAATGGAACTAGATTCACTATTAAGATGGTGGAAAAATATATATAACTTATCCTTTCCACAAGGCCAACAGACGCACGCGTGATCTACAAACCTTTGCCATATCTTTGGTTGGAACAGAGCTAAGGAAAGGGCCTTGGATTTGAAGTCCTTCATGAAAAGATTAGCTACTACCGAGGAAAGGGGGGAACCCATGGCCACACTACAGGTCTGCTCATAGAATTCACCTTCAAAACTAAAGAAAGTGGAGGTGAGCAGATTTCGACTAAATGGGCAGTATCTCGATCAAAGATGCGACTAATGACATCAATAGCCTCCTTAATAGGGATATTGGTGTATAACGAAACCACATCAAAACTAACCAGTCTATCATCAAGACCCAAATTTACACCCTTTAACTCATTAACAAAGGAGGAAGACTCATTGGCAAAGAAGTGAGTATGACCTATGAGAGGCTTAAGCCTATTGACTAAAAATTTAGCAAGAAGATAAGTTGGACCTCCTATGGTATTAACAATGGGATGCAGCAAGGCTCCACCTTTGTGGATCTTATGCAAACCATAGATCCTAGGAGTAAGAGGGTTATTTTCAACAAGCTTCTTACTCATGGAGCTAAAAGAGTTGCTAGATTTGATGGCTAGAGCAACAACTTTTGAAACCTTTTTTAAGGGATTTTTATTCAATTTCTTATAGCTCTCACTATTTTCCAAGTGATCAAGCATTTTCTTCTTGTATTCATCTTTGTTTAAGATGACAACAGCACCACCCTTGTTGGCCTTAAGAAAAATAATGTCCTTGTTATTGTTCAAGGTTTTCAGAGCTTCAAATTTAGGTTTACTAAGGTTGCTCTTGGGGGGTTTGGCTTTCCTCAAGATGACCGCACAATCTTGTTTGGTAATGTCCTTGCAGGAATCAGGTAAGTCCCTAATCCCATCTTTAATGTCACAATCTTGTCTCATAATGTCCTTGGAGGAATTAGGTAAGTCCCTAATCCCATATTCAATGTCACAAATAATATCTTGAATCTAGATTTTCCTCTGAGCTAAAGCAAAATTAAACCCTTTCTGCAGAAGAATATAAACAAAGTTATCCAAAGAGAATCTCCAAAAGTTGTCATTGTTGTTATTATTATTATTATTTTTCAGGTTATTGTTCTTAATATTATTATTATTAATGTTATTATTCTTATTATTAATATTATTTTTATTAATAATAATATTTGGTTTGTTATAATCCTTATTATTATTCTTAATATTAATGTTCTAATCAAAATTATAATTAACATGTTTATTATTACTAGAACTGTACTTATTATTATAGTTATCATAATCTAAAATATTATTATAACTCTCATTATAATGGTTATTAATAACATTATGGTTCCTAATATTAATATTCTTTAAGAAATTTTCGTTGATGAAGTCATTATATTTATTATTAATAATAAGGCTGTCCCTATTTTTATTACTATTAGTAATATTTTCATTATGAATGACCATGGGGCATTTTGGTAGCTAAAATTATTATGGATCTTAGTAGTATTGTCAATATTTACACCGAAGGTGTTTATTATGGATCTTAGTAGTAATATTTTTATTTTCTGCAGTTGATTCAAGTAAACAAGTGTCACATTGTCCACCATTGGATCTGTGTATTAATAGAAATGGTAACTAATTACAAGCTAGCTTGAAACTAATTGGAAACTAATACATGAAATAGAAATTGCAGCACACGAAATGGAAATTAATTTTGAGTATAGAAATTTTTTATAGAGTTTCAGAGGTAGAGTATCTGGAGAAGACGAATCTACATTTTTGATCGAATATAAAGAATTCTCCCATTCATGTACTCTGATTTTGCCCATCATTGCTGCTGCGACTAAGGTTATGGCCAAACGAAAATTTTTACATTCATCCACAATACTCTGAGCATACTCCTCTATTTCCAAAGGAACAGGGCTTTCTTTGAAAGCTATTCCTCTAAACAACATCCATGCTTCATCTTGAGAGAGCGGTTGTATCGACTCTTCTTCGGTCATAGCTGGAATGGGATCTCTATTGAAAATCTGGTAAGCAGTACTAACAACTATTGAAAAGTCTTTTTGAAGGCCTCGAAAGAGGTAATTGAAAATTACCTTCCATTCACTGACTCTCAATGAGTTTGGATCGTAGCAATGGAGAATGCTATTGGCCTCTGTAAGCGAATTTTGCAGCAGTTGTAACCAAATCTTGAGGGCTTCTGGGGCCCCTTTATGTTGATCTTGGAAGACGACATTTATATCTAGTAGAAGATTGTCGAGAGGCCTCAACTCTCTCAATTCATTTTGCAGAATGTGACGATTTTCTTCCTCCTCAAAAACATCCTTCATCAATGGAATAACTGGAGCGATGACAGGAGCGACCACAGCCTTGCGACCTCTAACCAATACTAAAAGGTCTCTTTGAAGGCCTTCACAAAGGTAATAAAAAATTAGCTTCCATTCTTTGATTTCTTTGAAGAGTCTCCCCGGCTTGCACATCAAACATTCCACACACCGTTGTCGTTGTGATGGACTATAGCGATGGAGTATGCTCTTCGCCTTTGTAAAGAAATTATGCAGCAGTTGCAGCCAAATCTTGATGGTCTCTTTCCCTTGAATTTGGAAGACAGGAATAACGTCTAGCAGAAGATCCTCAATAACTGTCAAATCAGTCTCCAAAATTTCACTATTTTTCTCATCAAAAAAATCCTCCTTTAGCTGCATCACTTGGGAGAGTAAAGTGAAGATATCCATGGCTTTCTTAACACTCTTGTGGCCTCACAGCAGAGAGAGCAGAGCAGAAAGCAGAAAAGCAGCGTTGAGCGTTGATTGAAAGGAAGGGAGGTGGATTGGGCGTATGAAAAGAGACGAGCAATCACTGGAAGAACATTTCTCATTTATATAGCAGTGTTGGAGGGGCATTTGACAACATTCACATCACATGGTAAAATTTTATGCGAATTATTGGCGTGCAGAAGGGGGCATCTACCATTGTTCACATGGTTAAAGTTATTCGAATACTAATTTTAAAGTGAAGCATATGCTATTTCTTTTGTAGAAAAAGAAATAGAGAGAGGGAGGCTTGTGTGAATTTTGCAGAAAAGAATACACGGAGGAGAATAAGCAGGTAATGGTCGCGATAAAGTGAAAGTGTATGTTTTTTTTTGTTTTTTAAATTGTTATGATTGTGGCTTGTTATCCCGCTAGTTTAGGTTTAATTTTTTAGAGGTATGTTGGAGTCTGTATTGATTAGACTCAAGAAAAGCGGCTTTTCATTCAATTAATGATCAATACCAAAATGAATAAATAACAAATTATGTCATACAAACAGCAAAACAAATAACCAGTTATTACCAAAATGGTCCTATCAAGCAAAAGCATAACAAATTGGAGTTGTCTTTAGTGCGACTTTTTGAAGTTTCAGGTGCCGAATCTGGTGAAAATTTTTAAAGTAATATCTTGGTTTTTGTTATTCAAACTAGTTTTTTGACTCTATATATGGATTCAGCATTGTAAAAGCCTTCAAAAAGTCGCACTAAAAACTATTTGTAACAAATTATGCCCATAAATAAAGAAAGGAAGCCAGCCAGCAATGAATATCACCTATCACGCAAAAACATAACAAATTATGCCCATAAATAAAGAAAGGAAGCAAGCAAGCAATGAATAACAAATTATTGCGAGAATGGTTATAATTTCGAAGTTCCCTTGGATTCTAAATGAAAGACAGAGGGAAAGGCTTTTGTGAATTTTAAAGAAAAGAATACACGGAGGAGAGTAAGTGGGTAATGGTCCTGATAAAGTGAAAGCATAACAAATAAGACCATAAAGAAAGCAAGAAAGAAATAACAAATTATGAATTGAAAGCATAACAAATTATACCACTAGCAATTGCACCATCACCAAATGTTGCAAAGGAAACGCCGTAAGATTCTTAAAGAGATCGAATAGTTGCTAAGCAAGATATGTGTAGTGAAATCGATCATCATGTCCAATATCACCTCAGTTGAGGCGGTGCATTGAACCCGTGACTTCACATCAACTCGTGACTTCACATCAAAGAGTGCCTTAACCGATTGGTTGAACCCATGGCTTCACATCAAGGAATGTATTTTTTTTTTTTTTTTAAATTTGGGTGGGATTACATCATCATCATGTCCAATAATCACCTTGATTGAGGTGGGGAATTGAACATGTGACTTGACATCAAGGACTCCCTTAACAAAGAATTGTCTATCCAAGATCTTGTAGAACATGTCATGAAGGCATCATAGTTGTCATCACTAAATATGATATAACTTATGCAACTACCAACACACCATCCTCTTTGAATCCGTGATGCATTGACCAATATTTACAACAACTATGAACATTATTTAACATTATTTGTGTTATAAATTATTTAAATAACTAATTAAGAAAAGTGCTTGTAATTAAAAAATTATTATAATTGATTATATCTCCTCTAAATAATATAGAGGAAAATGATTTATGTCAACAATAATTTTAATTGTTTGCTTGAGAAAATTCTGAAAAAAGAAGAAGATTTCTTTAATGTTATTAAATTATATATATAAATGAGTAAGAGTGATTATTAAAGATTATGATTGAAAGTTATCTAAATATTTGACCTAACCATTGTTTATCTCAATAATTATCTCTCTAGTTTTTAAAAGCCAAAGGCTATCAATAATTATCTCATTATTTTTTAAAAGCCAAAGGCTATAAACGTGACACATCATTATTTTTTAAAGCAAAAAGCCATAAAACTGAGAAATAGTTAGCTTATTTAATTAATAAAAACATTTAAAAAAAATACTAAAATGCAAATTGGTGAATGTTAAAATGAATTGCGAACTTTCAAGCACAACTTCATAAAATATGCGGGAAAAATAATCCAAACCAATTTGGCTCCACTCCATTACTTTTTTGGACTATTTTTTTCCTTACGAATCCGCCCTCTTTTTTTGACAAATTCACCAAACTGGAACTTTCAGCGACTTTTCTTTAACCCATGGGTCAAAAAGTTACAGCGCCTCTCACATCGAACCACTGATCTGCTATCAAGAACATACAAATCCAACCTGCTCCCACATCTGATTCATCCAATCCACCGGATTCTTTGACAAGAATTTAAAGAATCATCAACCGGATACTATCTCTTGAAATTAAAGCAGAGTCGCTCATCTAACGGGCTGCACTCCGTCCGACAACCTCGGGATCCAACTGCACCGTCGGATCTGAGGCCAGTTCACGGCGCGGCGGCCCTCTTCGCCGATTGCTTCTGACAGCTCAATGGCATCTGGATCCTCGTGGGCTGTGCTCCTTTCAAACTCAGAAACCGGAAATAATTTCCGGCAGCCAGTTGCGCGTATAGGTAATGGAAAAACTGTACGTGACGTGTAATCGTTAGATCCTCCTCGTTTTTCCCGGACACCGCGAAAAAAACGACAGAAATGCCGATAAAAACTTTGCTGACGTGACATTTATTAAAAGCGTGGCAGGTGGGCACACCGGCACACTATCTTTTTCAAAGACTTTCAGTGCGCCTCTCACATCGAAGCACTGATCTGCTATCAAGAAGTAAAAATTTGCCATGCAAATATTACAAGAAAAGCAAAACAATCCAAAAGTTAACAGTGATGTCAAATTGTCAAATATGAAAACTAAGAGGTCGGTTGACAAAGATATTATTGGAATATCACGACCGGAGTGGGAACAGAAGTCTTTATTCGAAAGAGTATGCACTCCTCTTTAGAAAATTAGTTCATTTTCGCTGCATACAAACCAATTTGGCCCCACTCCATTACTTTGTTGGACTTTTTTTCCTTACGGATTCGCCCTCTTTTTTGACAAATTTACCAAACTGGAACTTTCTATTTTTCTTTAACCCATGGTTCAAAAAGTACCTCTCACATCGAAGCACTGATCTGCTATCAAGAAGTAAATTTCTAACTTTCTTGGAAATTTCATAGAATGAATGCAACAAGATAGCTTCAATTTTATAAATTATTTTTATTTCTTATACAGGCGAGTTATCAAGAAGTAAATTTCTAACTTTCTTGGAAATTTCATAGAATGAATGCAACAAGATAGCTTCAATTTTATAAATTATTTTTATTTCTTATACAGGGGAGTTAGTGTTGAAATTCGCTAACTGTACAATAACAGAGATTCCGATATTTAAATGGCCGAAGCCTTTTCGTTTTTTTGACGGTCTCTACAGCTAAAAGTCCAAATGAACGTGCGTCCAGTGGAAGGCCGGTGTAGCGTTTCTCAACGAGACATTAACGCGGCAACCAATATTTTAGCTGCTATTGACCCATTAATGCCCTTAAGTACCAATGACTATGGCAACCCAATCCATGCCATGCACCCCATGTCGTTGAAACTCCGTCTTATCATCCGGTACTTGTCTTATGAGACGGCCGGTACGCATCCTGTGGCTGTGTCTCGGCCTACTTGCCATCGTATATACATATACGATATACGCCACAATACAATGTAGACATGGGTGTTTGAATTTTGAAATTCAAATTTGAAAACCCGCCCATTGGAATTTGAAATTTTAAAGTTTGAAATATTGTTCAGGCCCACGTTTTTTTGAGATGAAATATTTAT